>VDFB02322974.1:72251-141707 GCA_007258455.2 Sequoia sempervirens
CCCCAGCATAGTTTACTCGGCCAAATACTTTCCTCTTGTTTTATTTGGATTAGGTACCCCAACTTAGTTGTATAGTTGCCTAATTTTGCACCACACCATATTACTTTATCTGGTTTGATGTTTAAACAAATTTGTCTTTCCTTTAAGATCCTGCTTAGATTTTATTTGGCCTCTTTTTCCATGTTTACTTCATCAAGATTTATCCATCCAATTTTCCCATTCCCATTTTTTTTTACATAATCTCGAATGCATCTTCCATACCTACTATTGATACTTGGTTCATGTGGGGCCAATTCTAGATATTCAATTAGTGGTTTGTATCCTCCCCATGAATCTTTCTAGAAATATGCCTTAGCCCCACCATTGATCTACCATGTCAAATGATTTGTTATTATGTGTCTGCAATTTAACATGAAATTTCCATACATGGGACCCATTATTGACATTTTCTATTGTTAAGATTCTCTCTGGGTTCTGGTTGTCAAGGTATTTATGTTGCATCACTTTACACTATAATGTTGATGGTTTTTGGTACATTTTCCAGATAAGTTTTTCCCCTAAGACCAAGTTTTGAGCCTTCTTATTCCTTATGATTGCCCCACCTTTTGATTGTGCTTTGCAAACTTTATCCCAATGAATCTATGGTATCTTATGCTCCTCACTCAAACCTTCCCATAGCAATCATTTTAGTATGCTTTCCAATCCTGATGTTTCTTTGGCAGTTAATTGCATACATGACATTGGGAATATTAGAATGGTGGATAGGATTGCCTTTATCATTGTTATCCTTCTAGCTAGAGTCAACCATTTACTCCTCTAGCTTATGGATTTTTTGCTACATTTGTTTATTATTTTCTCCCATCAGCTTTATCTTATTAAGCTTTTGAAAATGGGTACCCCAAATACTTACAAGGGATCTCCCCTATTGTATAACCAAGAAGCTTAGCTCTTATTTTTTGCAAAGTTTTCTTTGTGTAGAAGAAATAAATCTTTGATTTTTCCTTGTTTATGTGCTAACTTGACACTTCTATGTATTCTTTCATGCATAGATTTATTGTTTCTGCTTATCTAATTAAGGCCTCCCCATGTAGGATTGTATCATTAGCAAATTGTTGATGTGTTGTGGCTTCAATGCCTCGTGCTATTTATATTCCTTTCCACTCATCTTGATTTTGGTATGCTGTAATATGTCTGCTGAGGGATTCCACCATGATGAGAAATAAGAAAGTTGAAATTGGGTCCCCTTGGTGTATTTCATTTGTGCTTTCAAAGAATCCACATAGGGTACTATTGATGAGAATTGAGTATCTTACTAATGATATACATTGATACACCATCTGTAACCAATCCTTACAAAAGAAAAACTTCTCCATTATTCTCATTAGAAATCTCCACTTTACTTTGTTGTAGGCCTTGCTTATGTCTAGCATAATCAACATGCTTTCTATCCTATCTTTATTGATTGTATGGATAAATTTTTTTGCAAGTATAATGTTATCCACTATATCTCTTCCAGGTGTGAACCCACTTTGATTTGGCAATATTATCTTTTCTAGGGTACTTTTCAGTCTGTTAGCTAGTGCCTTTGATAGTATTTAATAAATTGTATTACAAAGTGATACGGGTCTGTCATCCCCAAAGCTAAGGAATGGTTCTTTTTGGGGGATTAGGACCACCAATGTGTTATTCAGATCTTTAACAAACTTCTTTTTCCTTTTGAAATCTTCCCATATTTCCCATATCTCTTCCTCTAAGAAATGCCAACATTTATGGTAGAAAAATGCAGTGAAGCCATCTAGTCCCAGAGATTTATTTGGGTGCATTTGGAATGTTGCTTTCTTGATTTCATCCCTTGTAAATGGACCTACCAACATAGCATTTTCTTCTTTAGTTATAAGCTTTGGGATATTTTCTAAGATTTTTTTGTCATTGAGGACATCCTTATCCCCTTCTTGTGCTAATAACTACTTGAAAAACCTTATTTCTTCCTCTTTTATTTCATTTGGAATCCTTGTGGTAGTCCCACTTGGAAGTGATACCTTAGAGATTTTCTTTTAGGTTTTTTTGTATTTTATTGTGTTGCGAAATAATCTGGTATTTTCATCCTCTTCTTTGAGCCATATTTCCCTTGATTTTTCTCTTCAATACTCTTCTTCTCTACCTAGAATTTCATTATATTCTTCCATTAGATTCCTTTCTTTTAGATAGTCTTCTTGGTACATCCTTGCTGCCATTACCTTGCTGTTTAATACTTCCAATTCTTCCTCGATCCTTTCTTTTTCTAAGAATATACTTTTAAATACTACTCTATTCCATTCTTGAAGCCTTTTTTTGATATGTTTTAATTTATTCATGAAAATGAAACTTCTTGTGCTTGTGAACTTTGGGGCTATTTTCCACCATTGCTCCAAGAGGTCTACCAGTTACTCTTTCCTGAACCACATTTTTTCCATTTTAAAGTACAATTTTGGGATTCTTTCTGCTACTTAGATTGTTAGTTTAATTGGTTGGTGGTTTGATCCATCCAATGGGAGGATTATTGCTTCCATATTTAGGTTATCTGCTAACCATTCTTGTGAATATATGAATATGTCTAGTTTTTCCTTAATGCAACTCTCTCCATTTCTTTTATTTGACCATGTATATGCTCCATTCGATGTTTGGGAACATCTAGAAGATTATTATTGGCTAAAAAATTCCCAAAAATTTCCATTGAGATTGACATGACATTCTTCCCTCCATATTTTTCTTCTTTCCTAAGTTTTGCGTTAAAATATCCTCCCATTATTATTCTTTAATTCCTTATATTTTATATCTTCTAGCTTAGAGTGTTCCATAGGGTTTCTTTATCTTGATTTCTGACTAGGTCGTAGATGTTAAAAATGTAGAATTGCATATTACATGTTAGACTCTTGGCCTCACATAACATCTGATTCACTTCCTTGACCATTATATGCATTGTTACTGAGTTGGTTCTCTAGAGGATCCCTAAGCCACCTGTTGTCCGAAAGGATTTTGATAATTTTTTCTCTCATCCACATTTGTGAAATATTATTTTACCCACATCTTCAATCTTGGTTTCTTGTAATAGAAGGATTTTTGCATCTATTTTTTCTAATTGATGCTTTATCAGGCGTTGCTTATTAGGGGTGTTCAAACCCCTAATGTTCCAAGTCATTATAATCATGGATCTTCCTGGTGGGAGTGCTCTCCTCCCTTTTTCTCCTTTAGGAAGTTCTTAATACTTTTTAGACCCTTTTCCTATGTCATTTCCTCCCTCTTATGTTTATTTATTTTCCTTCCTTTCTTGATATTTTTTTGCTTTGTTGGTTTCAAGAACTGGGCCACAGTCTGGGTAATGTTTCTATTTTCAATAATATCAAGATCCTCAAAATATTCATTCACTTTCTAAAATGAGATTTTCTGCTTCTAATAATGGAATTTGAATCACGATACCTTCCACCTTTTCTTTTTCAATCCTTTCCTCTTCTTTGCCCGAATCTAGTTTTCCTTCTGCAGTCTCCTTCTCCTGATTATCCTTCTCTGGGTTTTCTTTACTTAGGGAATTATTTTCTGCTTCCCCTTCTTTAATTGCTTTCCTCCTCCATACTTTTTGGGTTTTTGGTTGGGCCTTGTAGTCTTCTATTTTGCGATCCCTTCTATTGCACTTTATGTAGTATGAAACTTGGGCTTCTATTTCAATTTCTTGTACTCAAAATCCTGCTTTTGATTTCAACTTTATTTCCTTGGGGATTTGTTTTATTGTTGCGATCTTTAATCTTGCATAAAGGTAAGAATTCTCTTTTGACAATGTGGTATCAATTTCTAGCAGTATGCCAAGAGTTCTTCCTATTTTCTCTAGGCATTCCTTTGACCAGTATTCTACTGGAAGGTTGTACATTCAAGTATCCATTTTGCCTCACTGTAAAAGCCTTGTTTTCTTGGGTTGAAATTTTCTTCTCACTTTTGCATATAGACTAGGCAGCCTTCAAAGTCCTCCAGTCCTTTCTCTAACACAAAATTTCCATCTTCTTCTAAAAGAAAAAATATTATGAAGTTGTTTGGTAAAATAATTATGCCATGATTCCTTCCAATTTTTTTTGTGCCCATTCTTCTATTTGCTTCCTTTCTCTTCTGGGTCCAATGCTTTTTCCTAAAATGGCCACCTTTTTTAATATTTTAGAGTCTTCCTCAATCTCTCCCCTGACATCAAATTCTATTGAATCAATTTGTTGCTCACCCAGTCCTTCTTTCTTGTGTTCAGGCTTGAATCTAGGGTTTTTATAATTTTCATTAATTACATCCTTCTTTTCTGCCCTAGTTGTGTATTTTCTACTATCCTTAATGATGATTCACTTTTCCACACTTTTTTTCTTCTTCTTTGTTGATCTATGCATTTGGGGCTTTAATTCTTCCTTTTTGTTCCTTTTTTTTGGCTAGATTCTGCTTTCATTATTTTGGCATTGGTTCTATCTTTGATTCTTCCTATTATCTAGGTTCCTTCTAATATCCTCCCCCTTAACATGGTGCCACTTATTTCTTGGTTTTATTTCTAGATTATTAGGCTAGGCTATGTAATGAGAAACCTTGAAGTCTACAGTAGTTTGTTCTTTATTTGGTCTCTGCCTCCTTTTTGAGTACATGATGAGTGATGTATGATTCCAGCTATTCCTCTTCTATATTTTCCTACTTTCATTTTCTTTTTGAAATCTGGTTGATTGCCATTTTTTAAACTTTCTACTAGCTTTGGTTTATTTAGTTTAGTGAAAATTTGCCTTCTGAAGAATTTGATGTCTACTATTTGTTACTTTCGCAATCTAAAAAAATCACATTCATAATCTGAAAAATTCACAATATGAAAAATTTGCATTCACGAGTAGAGCTATTTTATATTTAATGATTTTCATACTAATCTTAAAATTATAGATTCTATACAATCTATAATATATATTAATATAAATAGATAAAATCATAATAATGTATATAATATATATCAATATAAATATATAATATAAATTAAGATAAATTAATATATTACCTACACAATATAACTTAACTTATTTACCTACTTACAATAATATAAGGTATAAATAGAAATAATATATATAAATTCTACATTAATATAGGTTATATATATATATATATATTACCTACATCAAAATAGGTTATATATTGTATATAATAAAGACCTAAAATAATATAGGTTATAGTTTTTTTGAGAACCTATATTTAACTTATTAATGAAAAGAAGAAGGAGAAAATATAGTAATCAAATTATATCATAAAATATAAAAAACATAGATAACACATATATTAGTCTAATGGAAAGAATAATACAATTTTTTTATTTTTTATTTTTTATTTTCATAGTGTGAATCCAAATCTCTATATAATAGTTAATTGATTTTTGTTTATCAAAATAAGTAACATTTATTTATTTTAGAAAGATTTAATAAAATGACTTTATAAATTAATATATATTATATAAATTATTATGATTTTATTTATTTATATTATTATATATTATAACCTTTTGTATTTTAACCATCTATTTTTTTATTTTAATTGAGCCATTTATTTAGTTTTCCAATTTATATTTTATATATAGTCTCATCTTTTTTCTTTTTTGCTTTGGTTTTGTAGATACATAAGTTAACCTATATTATGTAGGTAATATATTTATTTATATTATATAATTATATTAATATATATTATAGATTATTTTATTTTGTAGATTCTCCTTTAATATATATTATATAGATTAATATATAATATATAAATTATTATTATTTTATATATTTATATTAATATATATTATAGGTTATAAATATTATAACATTTATATTTTAACTATCTATTTTTTTATTTTAATTTAATCATTTATTTAATTTTCCAATTTATATTTTATATATAATCTCATCTTTTTCTTTTTACTTTGTTTTTGTAAGTAAACAAGTTAACCTATATTGTGTAGGTAATATATTAATTTATATTATATATATTTATATTAATATATATTATAGATTATTTTATTTTGTAGGTTCACCTTTAATATAAATTATTATGATTTTATCTATTTATATTAATACATATTATAGATTATATATATTATAGCCTTTTGTATTTTGACCATCTATTTTTATTTTATTTTAATTGAATCATTTATTTAATTTTCCAATTTATATTTTATATATAATCTCATCTTTTTTCTTTTTACTCTGGTTAAATTATTATTGTCTTAAGTTGTATATTTTTCTTTATATCTTTCTTTATTTCTTTTAATAATTTTGATAATTGTTCCTTAGTCATTTTGTTATATAATTCATCTTTATAATTATCTTAGAGTTATTTATTCATTGTTTGAAACATTTAACCTTTAACTTTTTTTGATCCATTTATTTGTGTTATATCATATTACTATATTATTCATTTCTATTATGTTTTCATCATTTTTTCATTTATTTTCACTTTTACTTCATTTTCCAAATCTCCTCCTTCCCCACCCTCTCCCACCACTTAACTCTTCTTATTTATGATCATTTCTACAATCATATTATTCATTATCCACTTCCTATGATGAATCATTGAGTGTGGTTCAAAACATAGATTCAAAATAGCATACATAATTTATTCTAGAAGTGTTTACTCTATCATTCATGAACTTAGGAAAAATCATACCATCTATAATCATTGGTTTGTTTTTTATTAAGGAAAAAACAAGTTTTGAAGGGACCTGAAACCCTTTACAAACCAAAAACAAAGCTGCAAAAAGGACAGCCTGCAGCCAGCCAAAAAAACTAGCCCCCAAGCAAGACCCTTAAAGATTTACATTTAGAACTACTCTTGTGGGAGTGAAGAGTCATGTCAAAAGAAGGCCTAAAGAATTTTGTTTTCTTGCCCATAACAGTAATTTAGCCTTATTCCACTTGTGTTGCCTTATCTTGCCAAACCAACACACTTTTTTCCTGAAGATGAATACCTGCAGCCACTGTCTCAGTGATTTCAACATTCTTCTTTCGTGCAGGCACAAACATATTAGAAGAGCCACCAGAAATGATAGTCAGAGCACTATCACCCAAAATAGCAGCCTAAGACCCAACCTCTTGCTCTTTAGGGGATTCAACAAAATGAATATGTACAGCATCAACATCCCCACCATTTGAGACATCTGGAGGGGATGCCCCAAGACCTAGTGGATCCGACGCAACCACATCAGAAAAACTCTTGTGTTGTTCAGTTTTCTTCTCTACCGTATAGTGTTGTAGAGTGGCATCTCTCCACCATGTAGCCTTCATTGTTTTTTTCTCAAATCCGCATTAAGCAGCAACATGACCTATTTTAAAACATCTTCTGCAACAGAAGATAATCCCTTCATAGTCCAAAGATTGGACCCAAGAACCCTTAGGAGATTTAAGTAAAATCTCAGTAGGCAATCCTTTTGAAATATCCATTTCAACCAATATGTGAGCAAAGGTGGAATGAAAAATGTTAGAGTCCATTCATCATCCACTAGCAAAAAATCACGAAGGGAATCACCCACTTCTTCCAAGAGAGGGTCATTCTATAAATGGAGGGGAAGATTTGGTAGCCAAACCCAAATCGAGATCATATTGAAAGTTTCAGAGGTAGGATTGAACAATTATTGATTTTAATGGAGAGATTTAGTTGCACTTGTGTCTACTACGAGTAAAATATAATTCTAACAATAAATTATAAACCATTAGCCTAATCCTAGACCTTTCTCTAACCCTAACTATGACTAATTAACAATATTAAAACAATATAATTAATAAAATTAAAACACTACATTTAACAAAAATTACATTTATTTTTATTCACATTAATAAAACTTATATTTAATTTTTATCAAATCTAAAAAATAATAATTACAATACTATAAAAACAAGTACTAGCCACGTGGCACTTGTTTTTATTGTGTTGTTTCATTATATCTTTGAAACTTTTGAGTTCTCCATGTGAAATGATTTTGTTTAAGATTTATTGTATGTAAATGATGCAAGAGCATCCAGTGGTGTGAGGGCAATCTTGCATCACCCAAAAAGATGTTTTCCATTCATGTTCCTGTTGTTTACTTTTTGTAGATGTTTTTGCATTTTTGGATACCTTTTTCATCGAATAAGAGTTTCCAAGTTTCAAAACTGCTTTTCTGTTTTTTCTGCTCAATTGCTATTTTTAGCAAGTGTGAATTTGAAGGCGTGGGAAGATAGAAATTTATGGGAAGGTTCAGGATGGAAAAAGGAGCAGTTTGGTGAAAGAATCAGGTCAAGATCATTCACAGCTTGAAAGTTATTCAAGTTCCAGTTTTTGCTTTTTGCCCTGAAAAACCTTCAGAGCCCATTTTGAGGCACTAAACGGTTCGGATGGGCCCGAAAATTTGTGGAAACACCAAAGTTGATGCCATAGATCTAATTCTGTAACATCGTCTTTTTGAGACCTTTCCGAAAAGGTATTATCATTGAAAATCCGACAGTCGGATTAAAAGTTATGGCTCCCGGAAGTTGGTGCATATTTTAGAAATATGCTAATTTTCGAATGTGAATTTAAATTTGAATTTCAAATTGTAATTTTGGCGCCAAACCGCCAAATCTTATATCTCGAATGTTGTTTTTGGCTCCAAACCAAAAATGGGTTATTTATGGGCTAATTTCTTATTTTTGGGTAGCTTTTTTGGGGAAAGAGTTTGCATGCTGCGAAAAGGAGGATTTTCTGTAATTTTTGTAATGTTTCTGAAACTTCTATAGCTTGCATGTATCACAGAGCTCGAGGATTTGGGATCCTCTGCATGTAATATTTTCATTATTGAATAATAATAAATTTTACTAAGTTGCGTGCATTATTTCTGTGTCTCAGGTTTGCTCCCTCGTTAGGTGGTATCAGAGCGGGTTTTCTTGAGCATGTGAACAGATCGCCGATCGTGAGGCAGTTTGCACCAGGGCCGTGGTTGTGGGTTCAAGATCTTCAAGATGCCTCCAAGAGTGATTCTTGGTAGGTGTGGTGGTGCCAGAGGTGGCAAAAATGCTGGTGGAAGAGATCCATTGGCGGCCGAGGGTTTCAGAGCCCTCTAGAGACAAATTGATGCATTGCAGGAACAAATGAGAAGAGGGTTAAACCCGGGAAAGAGAGGAGAAAGTGAGGATGAAGAGGTGGAAGATTCAGACATAGAAGAGGAAGAAGAAGCAATTGATCAAGATCAAATGTGGCTGATAAGGGCCATTTCGAAGATCGAAAAAAGACCCATAATAGAAGTCCCCAGTTATTCTGGAAGTCTGAACCCGAAAGAGTTGATCGATTGGATCAACAAGCTAGAAGAGTATTTTGAGTATGAAGAAGTAGAGGACCCAGATTGGGTTAAGTTTGCAAAAACAAAGCTGAAGGGTCATGCCAATATTTGGTGGAAAGAGGTCCAGTTGGAGAGAAATTGAAGAGGAAAAGGAAAGATCAGCAGTTGGGATCGCATGGTGGAGAAACTGAAGAAGCAGTTCATACCAGTAGACTACGAGTTAGATCTGTTGAAGAAATTGCAAGAGTTGAAGCAAGGAAGTAGATCTGTGAAAGAATACACCGAATATTTTCACAAGATGATCATCAGAACGGGCCATGCAGAGGCCAATAAGGAGAAGGTAGCCCGTTATCTTAATGGGTTATGACCAAGCATTCAAGAGGAGCTAAGCCTGGTCAAAATAACCACCATTGAGGATGTATACCAGTTTTCTCTGAAAGTTGAGGAGAAGTTGAACAAAAGATTTGACAGCAAGCAAAAAAGACGAGGAGGCCAAAGTGGAAGGGGTAGTGGAAGATCTTTTGGAAGCTGAAATGAGGATGAAAGGAGGAATGAAGATGCAGGTACTAGTCGAATCTAGAAGAATGATAACTTCTACTACCCTCGTGATCAAAACAGTGGTGATCAAAGAGGTAGAGGACAACGAAGATCTAGGCTAGGACCTGGAAGAGGTGGTTTCAGAGGAATTTGTTTCCATTGTGGTGAAGAAGGGCATCGAACCTATGAATGTCCACAACACTAAGGAAGGATAGACAAAAGGCCAGAAGGTTGTGGAAGGGTTGCACATGCAGATGAGGAGGCTCAATCTGAGCATTCAGATGATGCTGAAAGGGGAGAAGCCCTAGTTGTTAGAAGAGCCCTAGTGACTGAAGAGAAGGAGCTAAAACAGAGGAAGAATCTGTTTCGCACAAGGTGCAAGTGTGAAGACAGATGTTGTGAGGTCATTATTGACAGTGGGAGCACCGATAATCTAGTGTCAGAAGAGATGGTTACGAAGTTGAAGCTGAAAAGGGAAAGGCTTCCACATCCATATTGGATTGCCTAGTTGCAGAAAGACCACAAAGTTCTGGTCAATGAGCAGTGCTTGGTGAAGTTCAAGATTCGAAGCTATTGAGATGAGGTACTATGTGATATCATTCCCATGGATGCATGTCACATGTTTTTGGGGAGGCCATGGCAGTTTGATAGCCGAGTTGTACATGATGGCCATGCAAACACTTATTCCTTGATGAAGGATGGAGTTCATCATAAGTTGAAACCACTAAAGAAGGACGAAGAAAAGGTATGCAGTAGTGCTAGAATTTTTTTTGTTGATGGAAGGAAATTTTTAGAAGGCATGAAGCATGAGCATATGTGTTATGCATTGATTCCTAGAATGGAAAAGGGAGATAGTGAAAAAGTGCCAGTAGAAGTTTCTAGGTCCTATTAGATGAGTTTCAAGAGATTATTTCTGATAACGTACCTGAGGGTTTACCATCAATGAGGAAGATCAGTCATCAGATTGACTTGATCCCTGGAGCCAGTTTGCCAAATAAGGCAGCTCATAGAATGACTCTGGTAGAGAATGATGAGTTGAACAAACAAGTTCAGGAGTTGTTGAGAAAGAGTTTGATTCGAGAGAGTTTGAGCCCATGTGCAATACCTGCAGTACTAGCACCGAAGAAGGATGGGGAGTGGAGGATGTGTACAGACTCCCGGGCCATAAATAAGATAACAATCAAGTACAAATTTCCCCTGCCAAGGATGGATGACCTAATGGATTGCTTGAGTGGAGCTCAGTACTTCACAAAGATAGATCTAAAAAGTGGATATCACCAAATCTGGATTCAAGAGGGTGATGAGTGGAAGACTGCCTTCAAGACCAAGGAGGGCCTGTATGAGTGGTTAGTCATGCCCTTTGGGCTAACCAATGCACCAAGCACATTCATGCAGCTCATGAATGAGGTATTGAAAGAGTTTTTGGGGAATTTTGTTATTGTGTACTTAGATGATATTTTAATATTCAGTAAGTCCTTGGGTGAGCATTTGATTCATATTCGTAGAGTCTTTGAAAAGTTGAGAGAAGATAAATTGTTGATTAATCTGAAGAAGTGTAGTTTTGTGAAGGAGTTAGTGTACTTGGGGTTTGTTGTCTCGGTAGAAGGTCTTAAAATGGACCCAGAGAAGGTGAAGGCTATTCTAGAATGGCCTACCCCAAGAACTGCTACTGAGGTGAGATCTTTCCATGGTTTGGCAAGTTTTTATAGAAAGTTCATTAGAAACTTCAGTAGTATTTGTGCACCCCTGACTGAAACAATGAGAGGGGAAAGAAAAGAGTTCAAGTGGAGCATTGGAGCAGCGAAGAGTTTTGATCTGTTGAAGCAGAAGGTGACAAAGCAACCAGTATTATCCCTCCCATATTTCAATAAGGTGTTTCAGGTGGATTGTGATGCTAGTGGTTGTGCCATTGGAGCAGTGATGAGCCAAGAAGGTAAGCCCATTGCCTATTTCAGTGAAAAGTTAAATGATGCAAAGAGAAAGTACTTTGTATATGATCAGGAATTTTATGTAATAGTTCAAGCATTAAAGAAATGGAGACATTATTTGTTACCAAAGGAATTTGTTTTGTTTATTGATCATCAAGCATTATAGTATCTGAGTAGTCAAGGAAAATTAAATTAGAGGCATATGAAATGGGTATAATTTTTGCAAAGTTATACCTTTGTTTTAAAGCATAGGAGTGGGAAGTCGAATAGGGTTGCAGATGCCTTAAGTAGGAGGAAAATATTGTTGACAGAGATGCAGATTGAAGTGGTTGGGTTCAATGAACTTAAGACATTGTATCCTGAAGATCCTGATTTTTCAGAAGCTTGGAAAGCTTGCAAGGAACTTGTTATAGTTGACAAGATGAAGTGGCTGGATTTCTTAATCCAGGATGGCATGTTGTTTAAAGGAAGTCAATTGTGTATTCTAAGGAGTTCCATGACGAGAACGATAAAGGAGAACAGTGGAGGAATGGCAGGACATTTTGGTCGGGATAAGACCATTGCCATTATCAGTGAGCATTATTATTGGCCTCAGTTATCACAGGATGTGAAGAAGTTTGTATAGAGTTGCAAGGTATGTCAAATGGCTAAAGGAGTGAGCTAGAATACTGGGTTGTATTAGCCCTTACCTATACCAGAGAGGCCATGGGAGGATATAAGTATGGACTTTGTTCTTGGTTTTCCAAGGACACAAGAGGGAATGACTTCGGTATTTGTGGTAGTTGCAGGTTTTCAAAGATGGCACATTTCATTCCATGCCAGAAGACCCATGATGCAGTCCACATTGCTAACTTGTTCTTCAGAGAAGTGGTGAGACTACATGGTCTACCAAAGAGTATAGTCTCATATCGTGATACCAAGTTCGTGGGATACTTTTAGAGGACCTTGTGGAAAAAGTTGAAGACAGAGTTGAAGTTCAATTCTGCACACCATCCACAAACTGATGGGCAGACTGAGGTTGTGAACAGAAGTCTGGGTAACCTACTGAGATGCTTGGTAGGAGATAAACCCAAGGGATGGGACTTGATATTGCCCCAGGCAGAATTTTCTTACAACAATTCTGTAAATAGAAGTACTAGTAGATCACCATTCCAGATTGTGTATGGAGGCAGTCCCAGGACCGCTCCAGAATTGAGGAAGATGGACCAAGAGAAGAAGACTAGTGTTGAAGCCGAAGACTTTGCAGAGAATATCAAGAATATACATGAGAAGGTAAGAGAACATATTAACAAGATGAATATGCAGTATAAGGCTAAGGAAAATCAAAAGAGGAGGTATAAGGAGTTTCAGATTGGCGATGAAGTGATGGTCCACTTGAGGAAAGAAAGGTTTCCAGCAGAACCTATAACAAATTGAAGATGAAGAATTTCGGTCCCTGTAAAATTGTGAAGAGGCATGAATCAGGGAATGCATATGAGGTAGAGTTGTCGGATGGAGTCAATATTTCCCCTATGTTTAATATTTTAGATTTGACAGAGTATCATGAAGGTGGCGTAGAGGAAGTACCAACAATAGAATAGTGTGGCATTCCAGCACCTACTTCAGAGAAGGAGCAGATTGAAGAAATCCTAGATAGTCGTGTGGGAAGGAGTACCAGAAACAGGAAATATGAAGAATATTTGGTGAAGTGGAGAGGAATGCCTATGGAAGATTCATCTTGGTTGTCTAAAGCAGAGGTTGACCGTTTGAGTTTTCCTCAACCATCTGAGACGTGACGGAGTTACTTCTCAAATTACCCTAGGTGTCTGATGCAGGAGCATCTAGTGGTGTGAGGGCAATCTTGCATCACCCAAAAATATTTTTTCCATTTATGTTCCTATTGTTTGCTTTTTGTAGATGTTTTTGCATTTTTGGATACCCTTTTCATTGAATACGAGTTTCCAAGTTTCAGAACTGCTTTTCTGCTTTTTCTGCTCAACTGTTATTTTTAGCAGTGTGAATTTGAAGGCGTGGGAAGACATAAATTTATGGGAAGGTTCAGGATGGAAAAAGGAGCAGTTTGGTGAAAGAATCAGGTCAAGATCATTCGTGGTTTGAAAGTTATTCAAGTTCCAGTTTCTGCTTTTTGCCCCGAAAAACTTTCCGAGCCCATTTTGAGGCACTAAACAGTTCCGGATGGGCCCAAAAATTTGTGAAAACACCAAAGTAGATGCCATAGGCCCTATTTTGTGGCACATCATCTTTTCAAGACCTTTCTGAAAAGGTATTATCATTGAAAATCCGACGGTCGGATTAAAAGTTATGGCTCCCAGAAGTTGGTGCATATTTTAAAAATATGCTAATTTTCAAATGTGAATTTAAATTTGAATTTCAAATTGTAATTTTGGTGCCAAACCACCAAAAATCATATCTCGAATGTTTTTTTTGGCTCCAAACCAAAAAGGGGTTATTTATGGGCTAATTTCTAATTTTTGGGTAGCTTTTTTGCGGAAAGAGTTTGCATGTTGCGAAAAGGAGGATTTTTTGTAATTTCTCTAATCATTCTGAAACTTCTGTAGCTTGCATGTATCACAGAGCTCAAGGATTTGGAATCCTCTACATGTAATATTTTCATTATTGAATAATAATAAAGTTTGCTAAGTTGCATGCATTATTTTTGTGTCTCGGGTTTGCTCCCTCGCCAGTAAAGTCTTCATTTAATTAGTTTCAAGATAAATATTGAGGTTTAACTTAAAACAATTTATACCAAAAATATTATTTAAATTCTATTAAACACATTTCAAACAAAAAAAATCTAAACAAATGAAAGACATGACATTACTACTATTAAAGTTTTAGCCTAAAAATATTATTTAATGTTCACTTCTATCTCCATATGATTACTTATTTCTATCTTAACCTTGTGGCAATGATAATTTCTCTCACTAGCAACAAATTTTTATACATTAGATATTATAGAAATGGATTATCTTTTACTATGAATAATTTATCTCATGATAAGAGTGCATTTTGTGACATGGCTAACACTTATATGGTTTATTCTTCTCCTTTCTTTAAATATATCATCTTGAGCCTATTTTCCATGCCATGACTAAATCGATATCTATAACCATATGGGGTATGGTTCTCATGATCATCATTTTGATGCCCTTGTTTCCTTTGCACTTTATGATTTACCTTCTCTTCCACATATTTTATAACTAAAAAATAATATATTGTCATTACATAGAGATATTTGTATTAAGTGCGCATTAGTTGACAAGAGATCTATAATATTTAAACATATGTAATACACACTTTGTAGATGTTATTCAAGCTATTTGATCCAATCTTCCAAAATATAAGATAAAGATAAGATATTTTAGCAATGTTATATGTGATTCCCTTAATTATGTTACTTTACCTATCCAATTAAAATACATTATTCTTGGACTACTTTCCATGTCATGCATGAAACAAATAATCAATTCATGTTCAATACTATGAATGGAAAGAGCATCTAGAGTACACTAAATATTTATAACACAAATAATTAGAATCTACATAGAGTTCTCCTACACAATTGTCTATGATGTATTTGAATATTCTCCAAGAGATATATATCTTCTTAATGCAAGAGCTATAAAACTACTTAATGCAATATTTTGACCTAGCATCTAGCTTGAACCTAGCAATGTGACATACTCCTCTAAATTGTTTATAAATATCATAGTGCTTACATTCTTACTAGACATCAACGACCATAGTGAATTGGTTCCATAAGTATGTTTTCCATTGTTTCAAATCCACATACTAGAGCTCTAAAATTTATGATGATGAAGATTTGACTTGTGTTGTGCAAGATTGAACCTAATTTTTTTTACACTTGTTCAAATTCCAAGATATTCATTAGGTAGACTACATATATTTAAAATTAGTTATGAATCAGTTCTATATGTTATCAAGAGCTAAGCCATTTTATTTTTTTGTTTAATTTTTCAATATTTATTTATAGATTTCATTTGATCAAATCTCATTAATCTATGTTAATTATTTGATTGATTCCACTTTCCTAATTAGTCTAGATGGATGTAAAGTGGATTTCACTAACTTAAAATAATATTCCTATTAGTGATAAATTTGTAAATACGTTTAATTACTTGTGGTACTTCGTATTGAAGTAATGTGATGCTGATTATTTTATAAGAATATTAAAGTAATGTTAATAAAAATTTGTGGTAAATTTGGTGACTAGAAATTGGCTCAACGTTATTGTATTCATACAATGGTTGATGTACCATTCAAATTGTATGGCATGCTAAATTTTATTCATCAAAATAGGAAATGTGTGGTAAAATATGATGGTAACCCATTTTAAAAAATATATATATTCAAAAGGATAATAAATTTGATCTTTCTAATGTAACTCTTTGTGCATTTAGTATCTTCCATCCCTTCTCATCATATATCTCAAATATTCTATAAAGATTATTGGGATCCATGGATCTTGATACATTTAAAGGAAGATGAGAACCAAGCTTCTTCTTTGTAGCATGATCTTTAATTACATGATATGTGACATTTAGACTCAAATATAGATTCTCATTCATTTGAAGGTGATAAATATCATACGTAAATAAACAATCAATATTATGGAAATTGTTAAAATATATTGCACAAGCTTGGTTATAAGAGGAAATGTCTATGTTTGAATAAAAAATGCAATTGTAATCCTCTTAAAATTATTGAAAAAATTATATCAATGGAATTGGTTATTCATGTGCTACTAGTGATGATACTATTTCATTCATATTTTATCCTTTTTTAGTCCTTGATTATTCTAAGGATGGATGTCCTATATTTAGTAATTTTACATGTGATGAAACATTAGATAGATACTTCATGGTATATGGGTATTCATTAGATACTTAGAATTATGTGAGAATTTTTCCTACTTTAGAGTAGATGTTCCATATGTATATACATAATAAAGTCATTTCATTTTTCATTTTACATACATTTTTTTAAAGAATGATTTTTCATTTTTTGCTTTATAAAGTCATTTTATTAAATCTTTCTAAAATAAATAAATGTTACTTATTTTGACATTTTAATTTTTGTATGTACATATAATTTTTTTTATTAAAGAAAATCTCACAAAAATCAATTAACTATTTTATAGAGATTTGGATTCACACTATTAAATAATAATAAAAAATAAAAAAATTGTATCATTCTTTCCATTTCAATATTTTATATATAATTTGATTACTATATATTCTCTTTTATCTTTTTATTAATTTTTTTTTGGTTCTCCTAAAAAAAAATATAACCTATAATATATAGGTATATAAGATAACATATATTATTTTATGTCTTTATTATATATATTATATAACCTATTTTAATGTTGGTAATATTAATTTATATATTAAAATCTATATTAATTTAGAATTTCTATATTTTGTAGATAAATAAATTAACTTATATTGTGTAGGTAATATATTAATTTATATTATGTATTTATATTAATATATATTTTAAGATATTTTATTTTGTAGATTTTTCTTTAATATTTATTTATATATATTAATATATATTATACAAATTACTATGATTCATTCTTTCTTTCTATCTATCTATCTATCTATATATATATTAATTGAATCATTTATTCAATTTTCTAATTTATATTTTATATATAAGATCATCTTTTTTCCTTTTTTCTTGGATTAAATTATTATCATTTGATTTGTAATATTTTATTTTTTTTATACACAAAATACTAATTAACAATACTAAAACACTATAATTATCAAAACTTACATTTATTTTTATTCACATTAATAAAACTTACATTTATTTTTTATAAATCTAAAAACAATAATTATAATACTATAAAGAAAAGTACTACCTAATTTAAATTTCATATACACTAAAAAAGACATACAACAACAACTTGAGGGCTTCACACGGAGGGAACTACTAGTAAGGCATGGGAGGATTGCTCACATCATCACCATTTCCTTCCAGCATTTGAATCACTCTGCTCATACTTGGCCGATCTCTGGAGTTGTCCTGAATGCACCATACTCCTATTTTCGCCATTCTTATTGCTTTCTCCTCCTCTTCACATTTTATTTCTGTTTTACCAGTTCCTCTGAGCCTCTCCTCCAACTGCCCATTCTTCATCAACTTGAATGCCCACTCTGGAAAATTCTTTTGACTAGATCGGCTTACTTGCAAATCAATATTCTTCCTTCGTTCAACCATCTCCAATAATACCTTTCCAAAGCTATAAACATCTGCTTTGTCCGTTACAGGCCCCAAATTTCTATTCCACACCTCCGGGGCAACATAACCTGGCGTTCCTCTTGCGCCTGCCAGTGATACATGATCATCTTCCCTATCAATAAGTTTTGCCAGACCAAAATCCGCTATTTTCGGTTTGAAATCCTTGTCTAATAATATATTATGGGGTTTGATATCAAAATGAATTATGTGCCGTTCACACTCTTGGTGTAGATATGCGATTCCTCGGGCTGAACCGAGAGCAATTGAATAAAGTTGTTCTAAATTCAGAATTCCTTCTTTCTCTTTTCCGGCAAATATGAGCTTCTCCAGAGATCCATTCACCATGTACTCATACACGAGCCCGCTCCTAGATCCATCAAAACAATACCCCATCAGACGGATCAGATGAACATGGTGGATCCTTCCAATGGTTGCAACTTCGTTCATAAACTGAGTCTCACTGTGTCTCGACTGATTAAGAATTTTGACGGCCACCAAATTACCACGGGGAAGTTTTCCTTTATAAACCACACCGAAACCTCCTTCTCCCAGTTTATCTGCGAAGTTGTTGGTGATCTTCTTCAGTTGAGAAAAGGAATATCTGACGGGCATTTCATTAGCGTAATCATCAAGGAATCTCTCCACTTTCGAAAGAGTAGAGGCTGATGATCTCTTGCGGGAAAAACCCACATGCAGTATCGTAGCTAAGAATAAAACACCGCCTCCAACGATCGCACCTGAAATCAGATAGAAGGTTTTGGATCTTAGACATATAATTTATACTGAGATATGAAGTTACCGATTAGAGATATAGGCAATAATGGCAGTCTCGGAATTACCTGCCTGCAACTAATAAATCAAGACGATTATATAGAACTGCCACATGAATACACACTATTATATTATTATATATTACGAAGCTTTGACAATTTTAAGATTTAACTCCAAATTTTGACTAAAAAACATCCGGTTATCTTTCTGTAATAAGCTAAATTCCAGTCTTTTCAAGACGTCAACTTAAAACACTCGACACTTTTCAGAAAGCATCTTTTCAGATCCACATGACTGTCATTGGAAAAAAAAAGGGAACACAAACCTCTTCCAGGAGAAGGATGAAAGGGATAAACAAACTGAATGTGAAGTGCACTGATTTCAGGGCAAAGACAAAAGAGAGAATAAGAAAGAAATGGCCTACCTAGAATGAGCAAGAAACCGTATGTTTCATCACAACTGCTACTCCCAAGGTCTCTCTTTTTCCAACCAGAAAACACCTTGGCTATAAATCCCTCTGAAATCTTGTCATCCCCCCCATCCGACACCAGAGTTGCTCCGCGTTCGAGTACCGCTGCTGATTTCCGCAAAAGAAATCCGCTTTTCCCCGCGCCGTAGACGGCCAGGCACAGCAGGAGCACCACAGCAACGATAAATCCTTTGTTAGCCGATCTAGTTGCTCGTTCCATTGAATTCTTCAGATCTTGTTGAAAATTGGCTCCGTTACCAACTTTGCGTAGCTTAAGAGCTGAACTTTTGAAGCGCTGTTCATATATTTTAATAGCTAGTGTGTTTCTAATTCCCATCCCTGGACATACTTAAAGGCCAAGAATGCTGATGTAATGGACATACCAAAAGTAATTTTGGACTTCGAAGGCCACCCCGCGTCCAAGGCGCGTATACAGATGATGGAATACACTTTTCCCGATTCTGTTGTTCCTTCAGGAAACGTCTTTTCTGAAGGGGGAAATGAATCATATTAGCTCTTTCCGCGTCAGCAATGGGATATACTTTTCTCGTTTCTGTATTACATTTGTTCCTTCAGTAAATGTCTTTTCTTTCTACAGAATTGAAAGGGAAATTAATCACATTAGCTGTACATTTGTTCCCTCAGGAAATGTCTTTTCTTTCTACAGAATTGAAAGGGAAATTAATCACATTAGCTGTACATTTGTTCCTTCAGAAAATGTCTTTTCTTTCTACAGAATTGAAAGAAAAATGAATCACATTATCTCTACATTTGCTCCTTCAGAAAATGTCTTTTCTTTATACAAAATTGAAAGGGAAATGAATCATATTAGCTCTACATTTGTTCCTTCAGGAAATGTCTTTTCTTTCTACAGAATTGAAAGGGAAATTAATCACATTAGCTCTATATTTGTTCCTTCAGAAAATGTCTTTTCTTTCTACAGAATTGAAAGAGAAATGAATCAAATTAGCTCTACATTTGTTCCTTCAGGAAATGTCTTTTCTTTCTACAGAATTTAAAGAGAAATGAATCATATTAGCTCTACATTTGTTCCTTCAAAAAACATATTTTCTTTCTACAAAATTGAAAGGGAAATGAATCACATTAACCCTTACCGCACCAGCAATGGGTATATACTTTTCTCGTTTCTGTAGTACATTTGTTCCTCCGAGAAACGTCTTTTCTTTATACAGAAACGAAAGGGAAACAAATCACATTCATTACGTAATTATGATCAGCTCTTGCCCTTGCCATCCTGTGGCGTCATGACAGATGGTTCATATAGGTAGCTGTTTCATCTTTCTTATACCTTAATCCAATAAAACAAAATTTTAAATTTTAAATTTTAAATAATGGTTCATTTAGGTAGCTGTTTATGATCAGCTCTTAGCTATTTCATCTTTCTTACGGCGACTTTATGATGCATGTTTAAATTAATTGAAAATTCAAAATGCCTGCCACCAGATGCATGTTTGACTGTATTTATTAATTAATTGAAAATTCAAGAACAAAGAAATTTCTTTAATAAATACAGTCAAATCTGCATCCAAAAAAAATTAAAACTATTTATTAATTAATAGGCTACACAAACAAAAAGACTAGCATCTAATCACTCAAGCCTAAGGTTAAACACAACATCAATAGATTGATAAACTAGCAAGGATTTCAGCCTCTCAAATGAAGGAAAAACTAAAAAACATTTTCAAAACTAGGGAATATGCTCAAAAACATCCCCTACACTCCTAAAAAATGCTCCTCGTAAACAAACATGTATATGAGAAGACAAAAGATAATGACACCATGCCATCTATTCTTTAAATAAGCCTTCTAGAATTGATATTCATAACTCAAGATTCATTCCTATGATAAAATAAAGCACAAAAAATAGAATACATCTAAGTACCAGGTGGGCAATACATCTCAAACCAAAGAGCTAAAAAAAATCTTAAGAGAATTCTACATTCAACATCGATTTTCTACATCTTACTATCCTCAGTCTAATGGCCCAGCAGAAGCATCTAATAAAACTCTCAAGTTGATTCTTCAAAAAATGATAAACAAACTAGGTAAAGACTGACATACTTAGCTAACATACACCTTGTGGGCCTATCACACAAGTATTCATATGACTATTGGTACAACCCTGTATAACCTCGTGTATGGTACTGAGACTATTATACCTTCAGAGCTGGAAATTCCATCCTTATGGGTTTCCTTTAAAGGATTAATTGATGATGACACATATTGTGTTGAATGTCTAAACCAACTTGAGTTGCATGAGTGTCGATTACAAGCCCTCGAAGTGGGAAATGAGATTGCTTTAACCATGAACAATCTCCTCATTAGGTCCATGCTAAACTCATGTCCAAGTGTAGGCTCCTCAATCTTTTTGTAGAGTTTACCTCGTCAAAGATTCACCATTCCAACACATGATCCCTATAAACAAGAGATATCCACCCTCACTCAAATCAAATTAGTAGCAATAAGTGCACAAATTATTATCTCATGCTAAAATAGAACTACAAAATTGTAAGTTTCATATGTATCCAAGTAAAATGATCATGGCGCACAACTAGATTACCACAAACGATTTCCAAAGCTCCTTATGCATGATTAGTATAGAAATTAGGAACTTGCTGCAACATTATGATTTACATCTCCTCAAAGGAAAATCATTTATCCAATAAACAAATCTGCTCCAAAGAGCACTTGTATCAGGTCAAAAATCCAATTGATAATCAAGAGTCCACCATGACACAATAATACTCATTGTCTAAACAAATGAACATCTATGAAACTTATAAATCCAAATCACTATCAAAGCTCCCATTGAAAGTGATATCAAGCTACTCATGGAATAACAATAAGCATCTCTTAATTAAATATTACTCATGGCCCTCACATAATCAAAGAACTCAAGTACAAAATGAGATTCCAAAGAGAAAAGTAAAACAATTATCTTCAAACCAAGAGAACAAGTAGCCACCACTAATTGTGTTATTGCACAAAGATCTAACTAAACTATGTTCTAGTGCCTCTCATGACAACATAGTCCACTACTACTAGTTCCCAAAGAGAAAGCTTAGAAAACAAAACTACACATCCAAGTGTTATAAGTCCTTAAGTCTATTTGCTACAAGTACTTTCCATAATGCTACAAGTAATCATGGTGCAAGTGACCCTCACTATGTTGCAATAGCTACCACGGTGCTATAATTGATCCAAACTATGCTATAGGTAACCACCATGATGTTATAAGTGACCCTCACTATGCTGAATTTAATCACCTTAATGCAACAAGTGACTCTCACTACATTGAAAGTAACCACCATAATGCTACAAGCATCCACCATGATGCTACAAATGACCCTCATTATGTTGTAGTTAATGATAATGATATTAAAAGTGAAGCAAACATCCAATTTCCTATATCTCTACGTCTAAACACACCAATGAATCATGATGGCCAAAAGGCCAACAAACCATAATATACAACTACATGGCATCCAACAATTAACATTGCACACAAGCCACCATCAACATTACAAAGCTCTTTTCCATGCAATGTGTAGGTTATAGACAACACACAAATCTTACACAAATTTGACATCCAAGAATGACACACAAGCATAGCCAATGCTTCAAATGAAATAAAATAGATTACAAGGCTTGTAGATCTCAAAATAGTGCAACCAACAAATTCAACTTCACACTAGCAATAAACAAAATAGTGACAACAAGTAGATTATCCGACAAAACCAACATGAGATCCAAAATGCCATAAATCTATTACACCACAATTGTGTATTTACTATTTACTATTACTATGTAGGGTAAATGTGAATGTGATCTGAATTCTAAATGAGAATAAATTGTGCCTGCACTTTGTTATCAATGAATTATGAATGAATACTATTTCATTTAATGTTATGTGTTGAAATGCATATATGTGAAATGGATGGTTATTGAATTGGATATTCTAACTATGGAGAAATATTGTGTAATGCATATTTTGTTGAAAAATTGTCTATCGTGGGAATGTGTTAGTTGGATGCAGGTATATGATCAATCCTCCAAGTGGAGTGGAAGTATCACTCAGGAGAAGATCTTGGTCGGGTAACTAGTAATGTAACCTATCCGAGCTTACACACACTCACAATAGAATGGTTGAGTCAAGTTATTGTGTTGGGAATAGATAATTCATCCTTAGTATGATGTGTTTGCATTAGTAAGGATCTTGATTACTATTGAGCGCATTCTTGGATAATGTTTAAATGTTAGGGCTTATGAGTTTTTCCTTATATTACTATGCTTGTATTGATGAGGTGAACACACGTGGGATGTATGTATATGTATACATATGCATGTCGAAGATAGACCATACACATGAAGGAACACTTACATGAGAGTACATAGGTAGATATACCTATGCACGCTTATGAACGAGTTGCTTATGAGCATGGAGCTATCAAATAGAAAATACAACATGAATATGTATATGTATTAATACACCACACATCTATTCCCTATCATTACAATGGTAATTATGTATGTGCTTTATTGTGCAATCGAATGTGTGTATATATATATGAGATATTTACATATATCCATATGTATAGAGTATCGATACATATGTATGATCTGGGAAAATGGAAATGTCTATACAGATGTATCAGTATATGTATATAAATGTATGTACATGTACATAGAGGAATATATATATATATAGTCGATATGGTTATTATTATTATGAGAATGTTAACTTGTTTATATTCATTCATATATCGAATGTATAAATACTTGATTGACATGGTGTATGTATTAGTATATATATACATATATATATGTGATTTATTGGCATATATATATATATGTACATATATTAATATATATTTATAAATATATTTATGATGCTTTGAGGGTCGACTTATATCTATAAACATAGGTTGATTTGTATATGAGATAAGTAAAGCATTTAAAGGCCGAATATAGCATATATTGACATTGGTAAAGGTCAAATTATATGGAAAATATTTCACAGCAATAAAAGGTCAATATGGGATACAACCATAAGTCGATACTATTGTAAGTACAACTTTGAGTTATTAACAAAAAATTACTTGGGTGCTATAGTACCAAGCGATGGAATATTTATGAGCTACTGTATAAAGTGTAATATGCATGAAAATAGGAAAAACGTACAACAAAATTAGAAATGGTCAAAAGCACCTTTTGAGCATTATTTTGAAGGGTGATTCATCCTTGATTTGTTGCCCATTGACACTATGACTAAGATGACTTTGTCTAAGTGTTGCATGTAAACTGTAGACTGTTTCAAAGAGTAAATCCACGCCATGAGATAAGGAGTCGGCTGAGTACTTTTCGCCAACTTATGAATGCTCTTAAACTTGTAGAAGTCTATTATGATTTCCAATCGATTGTCATCATTTGAGCATGGGCAGTTTTGAATTAGTCTTTTGCTGCTATTAATTAGAGGGGTCAACCTATAGCATAATATGTTGAGTTTGTACTTATTTTGCTACCACCTTTTAGCTGAGAGAAATGAGTCAAATTGCATGGAGACACGTGTCGACTGCCATGCCTTTTTTGTAGGCTGCAAAGTATCATTTTGTTGTATAAATAGAGAGGCTTATACTCTCATTTGGGATGCACTTTTAATCTAAAATATTTTGCAATTGCATTTTGTTGTATTTTGTGAGAGCCTTGAGTATTTGTGAGAAGCTATATTTTGTGAGAGTTTTATTTGTGAGAGAATATCAACTTGTGAGAAAATTCATAGTGAAGTATTGCTTTGAGAGGATTAAGTGAAGCTAGTTGCAACTGTTGGAAAGTTGTGCATCAAGTCAGTCAATTGGTTAAGCGTATTACATGCATGAGGATCTAATCTTCCTTTATTTGTCATTGTTTATGAAAGATTGAGTTTTGAATGCTTTATTTGAACTGCTTGAGATTACTTTCATTAAGGAATTATAGCATTTGCTTTGGAAATGAAAAAGAATCTCTTTATGCTTTTCTGTGAAAGTGCTTGTAAATACTCCATAATAGGAGAGGTTTTTTTTCATTAGTAATAAGATACTAGGAATGATTAAACAAGGATAGCTTAAGGGTTATTCATAGCTAAAGTTATTTGATTAAATACTAGATAGCTAGTGGGTTACTCCTGGGATTGATTTTCCATTGAAGGGAGGGAACTTGTTAATATGCTTTGCGAGTAGAAATACCATAGATTTTGTGGGAAAATGGATAGGTTATTTCCGGGGTTAAAGATTACCCATTGGAGGAAATACCTATGCATAGATTATAGTGGCCTTAAGTCAAATCAAGCTGAGTAGTGTAAGTGAATGGGATGACTATCACTCAAAGTACTAAGTGAGAACACTTTGGCCAAAGTGGTGTGATTGCCTTTGGCTCCACTATCAATTCATCATGTCCCTATAGTGCATGTTAGCTCTAGTTTGTAGGGTTTACAAGTTCTAGTAATGTAGGAAACACCACTAATCTCAGAGTGGTTGTTGTATGAGGTTACTCCACCAATCTCTTCGTCGAAGGGTCCTAGGCCATCTATCATTGATAGATGTGTGGGGGACCACATGTGAGTCCATGGTTGGCAAAAAAGCACTTGAGTGATGCTTCTCCTCCTCAATAGGCAACAAATGACCAAGATTTGAAAGGCGGATCTTAGACCATCTATATCTATTGCTTTGAAGCTTGGTTGAACTATGTATGTACTTGTACACATTCTTGGAATATTGTAATTTTTGAAATTATTATATTGAAATGGAATCCATGTTGATTATTGTTTTGACATCTATGTTCATTTTTTCTCAATAAAGAAAAGATTTTTTTTATTGCAATGGTTAGCTACATAGTTTATTAACTCGCAAAGTGAAAACTTAGGAAAAATTACTTTAGCGAACAGTTGACATGTTAAATGTGGTATCAAATAGGGAATGCAAGAGGAATAGTTCCAGTGGTGGGAATACCAACAATGCTGGTAGAAATGCTAGTAAATCTAGAGAATCCACAAGGAAGTGAGGACCAGATACTAGATGTTTTATGTGTGGAGGAGACTGCTATGCTAGAGAATGTCCTAATAAGTCTTTCAGGTCACGACCTTATCATAATTCACTTCCAAGCCAACAGGTGGGTATGTGCAGGATCATGATGGGGCAAAAAATGGTGATATGATGGGTATTTGTAGGGTATGTGGATGATGAGTTTTTTTAACCCAAAATTGATGAAATGAAAAGGGTTTTTAAAGGAGATTCTCAGCGTTCCACCAATATAAATTATTCTTTACTTTGAATTTAATAAATAATTATTATTCATTTTCTATTTGAATTACGACTAAAGTTCTGATTGATAGGCTGATTGAAAAACATCTATAGCTTTCAAACGGTATCACATTTTTGGAATCCAAAACATGCATCACATTCTATGCTTCACACTATAGGATTAAAACAAGAAAAAATGAATTTCAGAATTTTTGACCAAGTTATGGTGGTCGGACATCTGATTTTTATATTTTAAAAAAGTTGTAATAAAAATTCAAAATTAATTATTTACTTGGAAAAAAATTACAAAAAATATGCATCACATCCAGACCTAGTCCTCTACTTATGTCTAAAATATTATCATTTTATTGTGGTTAGGGTGGTAAGACAAACACCTACTTATTTTTCCCCTAAAATTGAAGTACTACTACATTGAAATTTCAAATTTTCACTAAATAGATTTTTTTTTTTTTAAACCTAGTAGTTTAGAAACTACATTCAATTTGCTACAAATTCTATTCTATTTTTAAAATAATATAGATAACTTATTCAAATTTTTATGTCAAGTTGCCTAACTCTGATTTTTTGAATTTTTTGCCACTTAAGGGCCTATTTTTTCCATGATGATCCTGCACATACCTAGGTGATGTTCTAGCAAAAGATACATGTAGTTGTGGATGATTTCTAGATGGAGTATCAAGTGACACCAATTGACACTCTAGGTATTTTGTTTGGCTTACCCATTTCTATACTTATAGATATTGGTGCAACCTAAAATTTCATTTCACCTAGAGTAGCTAAGCAGATATCTAGAAAAACCGGTTACATGGAAAAGTCTTGGGATTGAGAGTATGCAAACTAGACAAGAGAAAAGGTGGAACAATGTTTGTTTGAAGCTAGGATAGAGCTACCTTGTTTTTCTACAGAAGTGAACCTATATGTCGAACCTTTAGGATCCTATGATGTTATCTTAGGTATGAATTGGTTATGGAGACATAGGGCCAAGGTAGATTGCCATGCTAAAACTATAAAATTCTTAGATGATCTTGGTAACCAAGTGATGTTACAAGGGATACCTAGAGAGGTCAAGATTCATCAAATCTCTACAATGCAATTGTTAAGGGCTAAGAAGAAAGGGTGAAAACTCTTTGCAGTCAAGATGGAAAAGGTTGAAGATAACCTTGATAACTTGGAACCATAGAGCTTCCAAGAGATGGAAGATGGTGAAATGGAGGAAACTGGAATGTTAGATATGGAGAGGTATCCTATATAGAGAAAGTTTTTAGATGTGTTTCCAAATGAACTACCTAGGTTACCACCGAAAAAGATATTTGACTTCTCTATTGATATAGTTCCAGGATTCAAACCTATTTCCAAGGTGCCTTATAGGATGACAACAACTGATCCAATGGTGCTTAAGGCACAACTAGATGAATTGTTGTCTAAGGGGTTGATAATACTAAGTGTTTCACCTTGGGGAGCACCAATAATATTTGTGAAAAAGAAGGATGGTAATTTGCGTCTGTGTATAGATTGTCACATGCTTAACAAAGCTATGGTAAAGAACAAGTACCCATTAACACACGTTGATGATCTATTTGATCAAACAAGGGGAGTTGTTGTATTTTCTAATATTGATCTAAGATATGGATACCAACAGTTGAGAATTAAGGATGGAGACATCTTTAAGATTGCGTTCAGAACCAGATATGGACACTATGAGTTTATAGTTCTACCCTTTGGTTTAATGAATGTTCTTGCAACATTTATGAACCTTATGAATAGTGTATTTAGGGATTTCCTAGATAATTTTGTCTTGGTTTTCCTAGATGACATTTTGATTTACTCAAAGAATGAGAAGGATCATTGTAGACATTTAGAGATGGTTCTACAACAACTTAGAGAACATAAGTTGTATGGAAAACTCTCTAAGTGTACTTTCTTCAGAAGAGAGTACATTATCTTGGACATGAGATTTCGACAGATGGAATTTTAGTAGATCCAACTAAGATCAAGGTGGTGCTTGGATGGCCAGTACCCAAGAATGTATCTGATGTTAGAAGTTTTATGGGTCTGGCATGATACTATAGGAAGTTTGTTGCAAACTTCTCCAAGATAGCCTTTCTGATTACTTCTTTGTAGAAGAAGGGGGAGAATTTTGAGTGGATAGAGAAGTGCCAAGTAGCCTATGACCTACTCAAAGAGAAGTTGACAACGACACCGATCTTGAAAGTACCAGATGTTGAGGGTAGCTTTATTGTTATCATAGATGCATCAAGAGAAGGAATAGGAAGTGTGCTAATGTAGGAATGTAAAGCAATTGCATATGAATCAAGGAAGTTGAAACCTTATGAGAAAAATTATGCATCGCATGATTTAGAGCTAGCAGTCATGGTTCATGCATTGCAAATGTGGAGGCATTACTTGTTAGGGAAACCCTTTGAGGTGAAAACCAATCATCATGGGTTGAAGATCTATTCACTCAACCTAATCTAAATGCTAGATAGAGAAGATGGTTAGAGTTAATATCTGATTATGACTTTAATATCAATTATATTAAAGGAAAAGAGAATCAGGTTGCCAATTCCTTGAGTTAAAGATGTCATATTGGTTCAATAGTGATAATTCAAACTAACTTTCAAGGAAAATTATTACAAAAATGCAAAGAGTATGAGTACTATTTGCAAGTCAAGCAAGCACTCACTAGCAATTCACATGATGCTAGGTATATGAAGGTTTTCATTTTGAATCTAATGGTATACTTAGGTATAAGGGGAGAGTGTATGTACCAGACTCAAAAGAGTTAAGAAACCTAGTATGGAAAGAAGTTCATGAAGCACCATACTCTGGACACCCTGGTGTGATGAAAATGTTGGCAAATGTTAAACCATAATTATATATATTTTTGGAAAGGGATGAAAGGAGATGCTACTAGATTTGTGGCTAGGTGCCTTGAATTTTAAAGGGTGAAAGTGGAGCATCATCATCCTGTAGGTTTGTTATACCCACATGATATACCAGAGAGAAAGTGGCAAGGCATAAGTATGGACTTTGTTCAAGGATTGCCTATGTCAAGGAATAAACACGATCCCATTCTTGTGTTTGTGGATAATCTTACCAAAGTGCCATATTTCATACCTGGGAATCTAACTAATGGAGCACCTATCATAGCAAGAAAATTTGTGCAAGAAGTGTTTAGTTTGCATGAGATTCCTGAGAAAATTATCTCGAATACTTGGATGCACAAGCCACTTCTAGGATTTGGAAAACCTTGTTTTCTGCACTAGGGACTCAACTGAATATTAGCTCAACATATCATCCAGAAACAAATGGAAAAAATGAAAGGGTGAATCAAGTATTGGAAGACCTACTTAGAATGTATTGCATGGATTAGCAATACAAGTGGGAAGACTAAGTTTTACTTTAGTGGAATTTTCTTACAACAATTCTTATCATTCCACAATAAAGATGGATCCTTTTGAAGCATTATATGGTTGAAAGTGTTGAACTCCTATAAGTTGGGATAAACTTGAGGATAGAATGAGTCTTGGGCCAAAGATTTTGGATGAAATGGAAGAGCAAGAGATAATTGTTAAGCAAAGATTGGCTAAAGCTCTAATGAGAGACATAAAATCTATGTTGATGCTAAGAGAGTGCCCCAAAGTTTTGCAATAGGTGACAAGGTGTTGTTGAGAGTGAAACCCCACAAGAGTTCCATTAAATTTGGGAAGTCTTCCAAATTATCCCCATGCTATGTAGGAACTTTTGAGATTCTTGAGGAAGTGAATCCAGTAGCTTACCGAATTGTATTTCCACCAGCTCTTTCCAAGATGCATAATGTCTTCCATGTGTCTTACCTAAAGAAGTATATACCAGGTGATAATTATGTGATTGATTGGTATGATTTACAGGTATAGGACCCCAAAGTGGTAACAATTGAGCCCGTTAAGGTGCTCAAAACACGCAAGCTTCACTTGTGTAACATGGAGGTTCTGTAGTCCAAAGTCCAGTGGGAGCAGTATGCGAAAGACTTTGCCACTTGGGAAGACTATGTTGAGATACAACAAAAATTTCCTCATGTTTTAAATGCATTTGAGAATACTTGAAAACAATATGTTGTGTGTTTGATTAGTTTATGTTGTTCCATAAAAATCATCGGGGATGATGATTCACAAGGGGGGAGTATGTTACACCCCAATTGTGTATTTACTATGTGATTTGAATTCTGAATGAGAATAAATTGCGCTTGCACTTTGTTATCAATGAATTATGAATGAATGTTATTTCATTTAATGTTATGTGATGAAATGCATATATGTGAAATGGATGGTTATTGAATTGGATATTCTAACTATGGAGAAATATTGTGTAATGCATATTTTGTTGAATAACTGACTATTGTGGGAATGTGTTAGTTGGATGCAGGTATATGTTCAATTCTCCAAGTGGAGGGGAAGTATCACTCGGGAGAAGATCTTGGTCAGGTAACCAGTAATGTAACCTATTTGAGCTTACACACACTCACAGTAGAATGGTTGAATCAAGTTATTGTGTTGGGAATAGGTAAGTCATCCTTAGTATGATGTGTTTGCATTAGTAAGGGTCTTGATTACTGTTGAGTCTATTCTTGGATGGTGTTTATAATATATGTTAGGGCTTATGAGTTCTTCCTTATATTACTATGCTTGTATTAATGAGGTGAACACACGTGGGATGTATGTATATGTATACATATGCATGTCAATGATAGACCATATGCATGAAGGAACACGTACATGAGAGTACATAGGTAGACATACCTATGCACGCTTATGAATAGGTTACTTATGAGCATGGAGCTATCGAATGGACAATACAAAATGAATATGTATATGTATTAATACACCACACATCTATTCCCTATCAACATGATGGTAATTGTGTATGTGCTTGATTGTGCAATTGAATGTGTCTATATATATATATATATATATCCATATGTATACATGTATCAATACATACGTATGATGGGAAAATGAAAATGTCCATATAGATGTATTAGTATATGTATACTTATGTATACATGTACATAGAGGAATATATATAAATATGTATATATATACAGTCAATATGGTTATTATTATTATGAGAATGTTAACCTATTTATATTCATTCATATATTGAATGTATACATACTTGATTGACATGGTGTATATATATTAGTATATATATACATATACATATATATATGTGATTTATTGGCATATATATATGTATATGTGCATATATTAATATATATTTATAAATATATTTATGATGCTTGGAGGGCCGATTTATATATATAAACATAGGTTGACGTATATCTATGAACATAGGCTGATTTGTATATGAGATAAGCAAAGCATTTAAAGGCCGAATATAGCATATATTGACATTGGTAAAGGTCGAACTATATGGAAAATATTCCACAACAATAAAAGGTCGATATGGGATAAAATCATAAGTTGATACTATTGTAAATACAACTTTGAGTTATTAATAGTGAATTACTTGGGTGCTATAATACCAAGCAATGGAATATTTATGAGCTGTTGTATAAAGTGTAATATGCATGAAAATAGGAAAAATGTACAACAAGATTAGAAATGGTCAAAAGAACCTTTTGAGTGCTATTTTGAAGGGTGATTCATCCTTGATTTTTTTCCCATTGAAACTATGACTGAGTTGACTTTTTCTAATCGTTGCATGTAAACTGTAGACTATTTCAAAGAGTAAATCCATGCCATGAGATAAGGAGTCAGCTGAGTACTTGGCACCAATTTATGAATGCTCTTAAACCTTTAGAAGTCTATTTTGATTTCCAATCGACTATCATCATTTGAGCATGTGCACTTTTGAATAAGTCTTTTGTTGATGTCAATTAGAGGGGTTGACCTATAGCATAACATGTTGAGTTTGTACTTAGTTTTTTTCCACCTTTTAGCTGAGAGATATGAGTCAACTTTCATTGAGAGATGTATCAACTGCCATGCCTTTTTTCTGTAGGCTCCAAAGTCTCATTTTGCTATATACATAGAGAGGCTTATACTCTCATTTGGGACACACTTTTAATCTACATTATTCTGCAATTGCATTCTGCTATATTTTGTGAGAGCCTTGAGTATTTGTGAGAAGCTATATTTTGTGAGAGCGTATCATCAACTTGTGAGAAAAGTCATAGTGAATTATTGCTTTGAGAGGATTAATTGAAGCTATTTGCTGATGTTGGAAAGTTGTGCATCAAGTTAGTCAATTGGTTAAGTGTATTACAGGCATGTAGATCTAATATTCCTTTATTTGTCTTTGTTTATGAAAGATTGAGTTTTGAATGCTTTATTTGAACTACTTGAGATTACTTGCATTAAGGAAATAGAGCATTTGCTTTGGAAAGGAAAAAGAAATTGTTTATGTTTTTTTGTGAAAGTGCTTGTAAATACTCCATAATAAGAGAGGTTGTTTGTCATTAGTATAAAGATACTAGGAATGATTAAACAATGATACATTAAGGTTTATTCATAGCTAAAGTATTTGATTATACTAGATAGCTAGTGGGTTACTCCCGAGATTGATTATCCATTGAAGGGAGGGAACCTGTTCATATGATTTGTGACTAAAAGTACCATAGAGTTTGTGGGAAAAGGGATAGGTTATTTTTGGGGTTAAATATTACCCATTGGAGGAAATTCCTTTTGAACCAAAGATTTTTTGGATGGGGGACTCTCTTACACTTCTAGGGTTTTGTACCTAAAAGGAGAAAGGAAACCAAAAAACCTTGGTGGCTCACTCAAGACTAATGGAAATATGATTGAAATATGTCTAAATATAATGTCCTAGATGTAAAGAACTGATAAAAGATATTGAATACTAATGCAAAACTAATGAAATGCACTTTGTTTGAAAACACATTGTGATATGCAAATTGAACTAAAAATGTAAGTAATTTGTAACAAAAATTAATGAGATTGAAGAAGTGCACCTAGAGACTAGGAAAATGATGGAGAGGAGCTCTAGAATCCTATAGAAACTTGATGTAGAAGCCAATTGGGACACTTATGCCAAGTTGGGTGACTTAGTCCTGTTTTGGGGAAATTTTGTCAAAACAGGTTTCAACCAAAAGGGTACTTAGAACTATAGAAACCACTTTTCAGGCCTAGTAGTGGGACTAATTTACCATTGATGGTGACTTAGTCCACCTCTAGATTTTGGGAAATTCAAAGGTACAATCTATAGCTCCCGGTTTGCACTTCAGCTCCTGAAAAGTTTCTAGATCTGAATCTGTAGAATCTGGTATGTAGGTGATCTCCAAGCTTCTATTAGGGCTTTGTTGACTTTAAATGACTGATGAATTTTTGACACCTTTTCACACCTTTCTATTTGATAAATCTGCACACAAGACTTGCAAAACACATGCAAAGAGGGGGAAAAGTGTTAAGGGTTAGTGAATAGGGGTTTTCCTTGGTCAAACTCTGGTTTGGTAATTAAACCCTTGAAAATGAAATGAAATGAAAAGAGAATTATGAATTAACAACATGTAATGCTACAACTCACCAAACCCTTGAAGGAGAAATCTAAATATATGCAAGTAGAAGCTCCAATGGATGTGTGCTTGAAAATGCTTAGAATACTTAAGAATGATTGATAATTGCTCGAATGATTAAGTGAATGAGTGGGGGTGAAATGAGAGGGAAAACCCTATATTTATACATGATTATACAAAACTTCCTGAAAATACCACATCACAGGCTGACCTCAAGGCTTAGAAAATAATATCCATTGGGGAGACATTGTTTTTGGGCTGAGACCAGGGGACTACAAGGTGATACTTTCATTACAGCATTACATTTTTCCAAAATCATACAGGATAATTGGAGTCAAAATTAAATAGATGTTTTAAACAGGGATGCATTGTTAAAATGAGTTAGAAGGGTTTTGTGGTGTAAGGAATGGTGCAGCAAGAAAGGAATGAAGACTGGTGTTGACAGGCTAGTATGAAGGTTCACAAACACTTTCAAGGCACAGGAAGCAGGGCGGTGGAAACAAAGATTGTTTCAGTGATTATAGTAAGGAGACCACAGAGTGGCAGAAACATACGGCACTGCAGGAGGCATCATGGTGGGAGTTCACGGGATTAAAAGTTCAGCCAGAATAATGATGGAGCTACATTACAGCATTAGTCAGGCAAAGGACGACAGCTCATAGGCAAGAGACAAGCCAATTGTGAGAAATGGCTCCAGGAGCCATTTCCCTTCTTCATTGTGGGAGATGAGCAGAGGCTTTGGCCACTAGAAATACAGCCAAAACAAATGAGAGGATCCATGTGGGAAGGAACAATCAGGAGAGGGTGATCTTGACCCCAGGGTCAGGAGTCCATGGAAGGCAACACTTGTACAGGAGGCATGGGAGGCTTGTGCAAAAGAATGAAAAGGAAGAGAGAAAGAGAGAAGGGAAAAAGAAATCAGAGATCAAGCTTTGAATGTTTTTCCAACACGTTGCGAATTAGATCTAGGTTATTTGTCAAAAAATGCATACTCACATGAGGCAACGAAACTCTTGGTTGTCTGTCGGGTGAGAAGTCCTAAAAAGTGAGAAACATACCCCCACGGCTGGTATGCACTCACACACATGTAGGTGGCTATGGGGAAAGTCATGCACCTCAAAATGGGCTTCAGCTCAACCATAAAGTTATACCTCCTAATAACTTTAATAAGGTGCCACAGAAAAGAAAATAACTTTTAGAGCTTCATGGAATAAGCAGAAACTTCATATTTCTTGGAGCTCATGAACAAATGCAATGGCTCATGTGAGCATTACAATCTATCGTATACCAGGAATTATAACAAATGAAAATTCAACTTGTGCAAAAGGATGTTAGAAAAGGGAGTCTTTCTTAGTTCATGGCAGGGAGTCTTTGCTTAAGAACATTGTACCACAATGTCTCCAAATGACCAATCAAGAATAGAAAATTTACAGCAGGGGATGCGTGTATGCATCAAGCCACTAAGAGATGTAATAAATAGGTAGATCATGCTTTCATGAAGGAGGACACTACACCCAATTTCATCCTAAGTGACAAAACACATCGTATGGAAGTAAGAGAAAGGTTGCACCTAGGGGGCAAGAAAGGAAAATACAAATGAGATAATGCAACTGTGTAATGCACTTTAAAGGGAATTTACTTTCACAGTTATGCGTAAGAGTACTTTAAAGTAGAAAATCAGACAAATACAAAAGACATGAGAGAAACTAACTGGAAGCCCTATCAAGTGCATAACCACAGTAAAACTCTAAATCATGTAATGAGAAGAAAGGAGAAGAAAAATAAAGAAGGGTTTCCCCTAAGGTGAAAACACCAAACATAAAGGGATCTATATGGTTGGGGTTAGTATGTTCTTTGTTGCAATGTTGTTTAGAGAGTGAAAAAAAAAAAAAAAAGGAAGAACCTTTTGGTTCAACATGGAATAGGCATAGGGTGTCTCGATGCTTTGTGTCATCCCAAAAAGGAGAACACAAGCCAAAGGAAAAAGAAAAGGTGAAAGAAAAAGGAAAATATTTTGGGTCAACATGAAGGAGACATGAATGTCTTAATGCCTTGTGTCATCCCCAAAAGGAAAACACAATAAAAAGGCAAAATAAAAGGAAAAGAAAAAGGAAAAATCCTTTTGGGTCAACATGAAAGAGACATGAATGTCTCAATGCCTTATGTCATCCCTAAAAGGAAAACACAAGAAAAAGACAAAAGAAAAAGGAAAAAGTAATGTACGACATAGAGAAGAATGAAGGTACAAATAGAATAATGTCACAAAGAGAGAACATCAACCAAAACATTACAGGGGATCACATTATGCACATGCAAACACACAAAAGAAAAGGAAAGAAAAGGCAAAAGACTAGTAAGGAAAATGCTAGTCAACCATCAAGAAAGTCATCTTCCTCCCAACCTCAGTTGGTATAAGTGGAAGGTGAATAATGTGGCTAAGGGACAATGACAAATGCATTACTAGGAAAAGGCTAGCAACTTCTTGCCCCCACTGAGTGCAAGGAAAGAATGAGTCGAGGTAGGTGATGGGAAATGTCATGTAATAGTGAGAAGGGAATGTTCTACAACTATGACATGACAAGGAGTTGGATAATGGTTTGTGGGTTTAGGGGATATCAATTATCACCATTGAAATGATACTTTCTTAGTATTTCTTTCAATTGATGACACTCATCACTTCTATGTCCAAGAATGCGATGATATACACATTGTGGAACGCTGGAATCTTTAGGATATATCATGAACCTATTCATAGGTGGTAATAGAATGAGTCCTTTGTTTAAAAGTATTTGCAATTTCCTTTCACATTCAGGTGGTGGATGGAGAGGAAAATTTAGTTTTTGTAACTTGTAAGGCCCTTTGTGTTTTCTAGATTCACCCTTTTTTGAAATTGAAGGGGGAGGACCCAAAGTGATCCTTTCATCTGTGTGATTGTTATTAGTCATGTGTTTCTCTCTAGGGAGGAGGAAATTCAAATCAGGAGGGGAATCAAAGATCATTGTGCCATCATCAAGAAGCCTCAGATATTCTCTAGGAGGCTTGCTGTTATGAGGAGGATCTTGATATCCTAACCCTATTATGTTTTAATCTTTTGTATTTTTCTCTAAGAGTTGGTGAATGTCATGTTCAGTCGTTGTGTCACATCCTTGTTTTCTCAAAATGGTAAAATCTTTGCCATAGGTTTCTTCAAGGTTGATTGGAGTACTTGTTACTTTATTATCATAGAGTGGTTGAGTGGTTGTTTGTTTAGAGGAACTAGGTTCACCTTGTCTAGGAAACTTAGGTTCAATGTTTGTCTCAAGATGTAACTAAACATATTAGGAGGTGGTACTGTAGGAAGGTCTTGTTGTTTTATGGATGGATAAAAGGATGCATTAGCTTCAAGGTTTTCAAGGCATTCATTTAGGAACTTATTCATTCTATCATCATGTTCTCCAATGATGTCAACACCATGAGGAGGAAATTCATGAGGAATTGACGGAGCATGAGGAAGTTCAATGTCATTAGGATCAATTCTAAAGGCACAACTTGACATATCAGCTAAGCATTTTAATGAAATTCAAAGCTTATTAAAACACATATCCATGATGCAAATGAATGAATACAAACTAATGTGAAAGAAATGGAATAAAACAACAAATCCAGAAAGAGTAACAAAAATGTAATAACATAAAATAGAAATGCAAAGAATAAACTAAAAATGACATAAATTGTTGTGCAGAATGTGCAACTGGACTAAGCCACCCAGGGTGGCAAATTAGTCCAGGTAGTGATTTTTTTGAAAAAATTTTAAAAATTTTAAATTGATTTTTATGCTTTTTAGGTTTTCAGATGCAAGTATAATATGAATATACAAAAATGTTGTTGATTTTGAATGAAATTCAATGCAAAAATGCAACCTAGATGAGCGTTTCACTAATGCAAATTTTAAAACCCTAAGATGCAATTTAAACAATGCAAAATGAAATGCAATGTTAATGTAAGCTATTCATAGGATGTAAATGCACTGTAAACTAGAAATATAATGTTTTAAATGTAGGTTCACCAAAATGAACCAAAGATTTTTTGGATGGGGGACTCTCTTACACTTCTAAGGTTTTGCACCTAAAAGGAGAAAGGAATCTCAAAAACCTTGGCATCTCACTCAAGACTAATGCAAATATGTCTAAATATAATGTCCTAGGTGTAAAGAATTGATAAAAAATATTGAATACTAATGCAAAACTAATAAAATGCACTTTGTTTGAAAACATGTTGTGATATGCAAAATGAACTAAAAATGCAAGTAAACTGTAACATAAATTAATAAGATGGAAGAGGTGCACCTGGAGACTGGAAAGTGATAGAGATGAGCTCTGGAATCCTACAGAAACTGATGTAGAAGCCAACTGTGACACTTATGCCAAGCTGAGCAACTTAGTCTTGTTTTGGGGAAATTCTGTTAGAACTGGTTTCAGCCAAAAGGGTACTTAGAACTGTAGAAACCACTTTCCATGCCTGGCTATGGGACTAATTTTCCATTGATGGTGACTTAGTCCACCTCTAGATTTTGGGAAATTCAAAGGTGCAATCTGTAGCTCTCGGTCTACACTTTAGCTCCTGACAAGTTTTCAGATTCAAATCTATAAAATTTGGTCTGTAGGTGATCTCCAAGCTTCTATTAGTAATTTTCCAACTTTGAATGACTTTGATGAATTATTGGCACCTTTTCACACCTTTCTCTTTGATAAATCTGCACACAAGACCTACAAAACACATGCAAAGAGGGGGAAAAGTGTTAAGGGTTAGTGAATAGGGGTTTGCCTTGGTCACACCCCGGTTTGGTAATTAAACCCTTGAAAATGAAATGAAAAGAGAATGATGAATGAACAACATGCAATGCTACAACTCACCAAACCCTTGAAGTAGAAATATAAAGATATGCAAGTAGAAGCTCCAATGGATGTGTGCTTGAAAATGCCTAGAATGCTTAAGAATGATTGATATTTTCTTGAATGATTAAGTGAATGAATGGGGGTGAAATGAGAGGAAAATCCCTATATTTATACATGATTATACAAAATTTCCCAATAATACCACATCACAGGCCGACCTCAAGGCTTAGAAAATAATATCCCATTAGAATTTTGAAATAATTTTTATTTTTGAGCCAAGTGGGACTAAGTCGCCCCTATTGGCAACTTGGTCCCACTTAAGCATTTTAAGTGGGTGTCAAAAATTAAAGTGTATTAAATGATGTTTAATAGGATTATTCAGAAAAATACACTTAAGGAAGGCTTGTAAGTGTATAAAGGGGGCATTCAAACATAAGAAAGGGTCAAATTATTGATGAAAAGCCTAGAAAAGCATGAAAGTTTGTTACAACACTTTAAAACACTTTGAAATAAGGCTTGGTAAGTGATAAAAAGAGATTATTTAAGTGAATTATATTAAGAAGGTCCTAGAAAAGTGTGAAAATGTATTACAACACTTCACAACACTTTTGGAAGGCATCATAAAGTTCTTATTGATTCACAAGGGTCCAAGACCTAATGTGAATGTGTTGACCACATTACAACATTAGATCTAGGAAAAAAAAAGGCCAACATCCATAAGAAAGAGCCAAATGAGTGTGAAAATGTCCAAAGATACATTTTTCTACACTATACCTATGCATAGATTATAGTGGCCTTAAGTCAAATCAAGCTGAGTAGTGTAAGTGAATAGGATGACTATCACTTGAAGTACTGAGTGAGAACACTTTGGCCAAAGTAGTGTGATTTTATTTGGCTCCACTATCAATTCATCATGTCCCTATAGTGCATGCTAGTTATAGTTTGTAGGGTTTACAAGTTCTAGTCATGTAGGACACAACACTAAGCTCATAGTGGTTGTCGTACGATTTTAGTCCACCAATATCTTTGTCAAAGGGTAGAGCCATCTATCATTGATAGATGTGTTGGGGGCCACATATGAGTCTGTGGTTGGTAGAAAACCAGTTGAGTGATGCTTCTCCTCCTAAACAAGTGACAGAAGAGTAATATTTGAAAGGTGGATCATGGACCATCTATAGCTATTGCTTTGAAATTTGGTTGAACCATGTATGTACTTGTACAAATTCTTGGAATATTGTAATTTGTGAAATTATTATATTGAAATGGAATTCATGTTGATTATTGCTATGACATCTATGCTCATTTGTTCTCAATAAAGAAAGGAAATTTTTTATTGCAATGGTTAGCTACATAGTTTATTTACTCACGATGTGAAAACTTAGGAAAAATTACTTCATTGAATGGTTGACATGTTACAAAATCTACATGGAACAACCAAAACTCAAGCAACCAACAAAGATCACAATACTCATGTATCAAGAAAGATACAATCAATCTCCTCAAATAATGGAAAAAGCATGCATGTAGATCTATAATTATCACCATTTAGAAAAAAATTAAACAATAATCTCTTCATAGATCTAAAAAATCACACATTTTAATTAAATGTACAACTTGATAAACCATGCATACAATTATTTTTAATGAATAAGTATCTAAATTATCATTTATAAAATAAAGTTACACATATACAAAAAAAAAGTGGGTGGAAATACTCACACGTATAAATTCCATATGAGACAACAACTTGAAGCATAAAAACAACAAAGCCACTAGGTGGCAAGAAAAGTAGTAGTGTCGGTGGAGGAGGACCCCACTCATCTAATTTACCCAATACATTAGTGAGGTCTAGTGTGTCCATGAGAGGGTCCCAACCATCATTATCCTTTGAACTTTATTTTCTTCTTTCATTACATGAACAAGGTAAATGGAAAGAGCTAGTTGATAGAATATTTTGGATTCAAAATAGATAGAAGAAACTCCAATATACCACCTAGAAGTTCATCTCATAGGTGGAAAAGAAGTAAAGTCATGTCAAAGAGTAGGTCGAGACCAACCTAATTGATCATAATCACTTCTCACAATCGAGGGAGAATCCTAGGAGTGATTATCTCAATTACCTTAAGTAGATATGTTATTTCCATGATGGTGCCCAAGAGAAGGTGAACAACCCCTAGAGGAAGAGGGATACAAAGGAACTCTAGCGACAACACAAGAGGCATTACCCCAATGATCAAGAACAATATGCAAAAATAGAAAATAAGAAACCACATTGTTAGCTTGGACATGCATCTATAGTACAACATTAGAACTATTGGAAACAAGCAACACTGAGAGGGGGGTGAATCAGTGTTCTGCAAATTTTAACTCTATTATCCTTATTTTTAACTTTTCTAACACATTCAATCAATAACAATATGTAGAAACAAAAAATCAGAAACCACACAACCATAACACAATGATTTTTACATGCAAACCCTATAAGGGGAAAAACCACAGTGGATGGCCAATCCATAAGTAATTTTGAGTATACTCAAGGAGAATATTACATAAGGGGAATGCACTTGCATTTAGGCTCACTACTCAAAATAAGGCTCACTGCCTTTACAAAAGAGATTGGAATAGTTTCAAAGGAAAGTGAACTAATATAATAGCATCTACAAATGCCTGATTACAGCTCCAGTTAAGCTCTAGTGATGAACTTTTTCCTTAATGATTGATGAAGAACTTCTGCCTTGTTCTGCTCAAGTTCACCCACAAAAATATTTATGCACAAGTGAAACTATGCATGAAATCACTTAATCTCTTCTTAGAAAATTGCAACAATTGAACATACACCTCTCACACCTATCCAAAAGATATGGCTGAACACATATATATATATCCACTTACAAAGATTTCATTGCCACAAGTCGGCTTCCACAAAACTTTACAAAATTGGTAACTAGTTGGCCCATATAATGGATAAGTTCTATGTGAACCCAAGAAAGTCAGCCAAACAATAGATGGGACCAATAATTGAATAACCAAAAGGATAATAACAACAATAATTAACCTTTATACATCCAGTATACAATATTTCACTTAGTCGGCTTGACATAGCAAATAGATAGAGAATTTCCAACTGGACCTATAGCCACAAGAATACTTTTGCTAGATTCAATAATTGTACATGCTCTCTATGTGCCAAGGAAACACATTCAATGTTCCACAACCAAGAAAAGTGATTCGGTGAGACTTCACAACCGAATATCCTGTTTGACTAAGAATACTGTTAATAACATACAAGTTTCACTTCTTCTTCTGGTATGACTGAATACAAAATTGTGGACCTCTGAGATAACTATGGTTGCCATCAATGACAACACCAGAATACAAAAATAATGTCCACAACCATCATATGCCAATAATGCCCCTCTTTGGCATTGATGGCAACACTTAGTGAAAAATGACTAAGTGTCGGAGATAATATGCTACTGGTACACACAATACTAAATACTTCAATACTGTAGATCTTCAAAAATATTGCTCCCCTCTAAAATATTTTTCACTATACCTCCTCTCCCCCTTTAACATCAATGGAAAAATTGGGGGTGCAGAACTTGTACACATACTGTATGGAAACTTACAGAAATTGAAAAATGTCTGCAAAGACCTTTTTCAAGTCGCTAAGAGTCAAATCCCAAATACTCTTTAGGCTCTCCAAAATTGAGATGTGTCCACAGAGAAGATAGGTCAATGTTTCTATGGTTTCCAAACCTATAGGATTCAGGACTGTAACAACACTTCTTGCTTCTTTTAGTGCATTTTCCATTATCTCAATCTTGGTACTAATCAATCCCCTTAGATCACACACTCTAGTAATGATGTTTTCATTTTCAAGCCTCATAATTTTCATTTGATCAAGGAGGGGTAACACTTGATAGTCCTGATGACAAATACTGCTAGCTAGAGGATCAAAACTGTTTGACATTGCGACTAGTTGTAGCTTAATATCCTTTATTTTATTTTCATTAGCACTTGTAAAATTTGACAGAATTACGCAGGATTTATAGATATTACCTCCTTCAGTTATAGTCTCTTGAGTGTGTTGCACCCATGTTTCTAGCAATATTCTATCCCTCATTATCAGCTTGATTAGATTACCAAGTCTATCCTCTTTAAATTCTTCCCTTACCTTGACTAAAGTTGAGTCCTCAAAAGATTTGAAGTGGGAGTCAACAGAGTTTATCAAAATTTTCAACTCACCAAATGTGGATCCTGATGGATCTGAAGCATGTGGTGGTAGCAATTTCTGTAGGACTTTAGAGGCAAGCTTCAACAACTCACTGTCCTCAATGTGAGATTTTAGTATTCTTTCATTTCCCTTATCTTGAGCTATCTTGGAAACTTTTATCATCTGAATGGGGGATAGAGTGGACAAATTGATTGAATTTTCATCAAATTCAGAGTCTAAATCTATGAGCTGCTTCAATTCAGATTCTTTACCTTTTATGGGGAGTGGATTCTGACAGTTTACCCTTGACTGGTTCAGTTTGAATTTCTATGGCGACTAGTGAAGGTTCCTTTTCCTCAACAGACACAACCTTCTCTTCTACAATTTCTACTAAAGGCTCCTTAGCTACTACAGGAATTTCAATGTCTTCACGGATAGGAGGAGTCAAATTGTCCTCAAGAACAAATATTTTCTCATTTACATCTCCTACCACCTCTACCTCTTTAGTATTATTACCTTCATTTACTGCTTTAGTTGGAATTTCTTCTGCCAACTTCTCACTTTCCATTCCCATTTATTTTGATAGGAATTCTTCTAGAATTGCCTTAGTCTCATTTATTACTACTTCTGTATCCCCAATCATAAGTTTATTGACCCTTGATTTTTTTCTCAATTGCTTTTTGATTTTCAGAAGAATTGAGTCCATTTCCTCAATACCCATTTTTGAACATAGATCTACAAGAACCTTTTTTTCTCAAATTTTCTTCCTTCGATCTAGCAGATTCTCTTCTTGATTCTAGGGCCTTGTATAGGCTTGTAGGCAAGCCAGACATGATCTCAACTAGATTCTTGTTGAAAGCATTTAAATGTTTGACAGTAGCTTCTTCTAAAATTTTCTTACCAGAGTCATCAAAGAAATCATATAGATTACACAAGGGTTGCAGATTAGCATCATCCACAACAACTTTTTCAACCTCTTCTACTGACATGCTGGTCTAGCCAGTTCTAGGCTTCTTTTGTGTTCCTTTACTTTTCTCAGTGGACTTCCTCTTATTCAACATAACTGCATGAGCACCAGTTGCCTTCAATTCTCTAACTATTTCTTATGAATCAGTTCCTTCTTCCTCCTCCTCTTTGGATGTAGCTTTATAGGTTCTTGAACTCTTCAACTTCTTCTTTTTCCCAAAAGGTTCTTCCTTACTTGGCTGAGTTGCAGGAGTCCTTATTGCTCTAGCAGATGAGGTTTTCGGACCAACAAATTTTTCCTTCTCCTTTTCTTTTGTAGCTTGTGCTTCTTCCCATTGCCTTCTTACTTCCCTTAGTCTCTCGACTGGGATGCCCAAATCTACTGTAAGATTTTTGGTTTCCTTCCTTACCTTTCTAATACTTGTAGGTTTTCTCAGATCTGAATGGACTTGTAGACTTTTCTCTACATAGGTATCGAACCTCTCTTCATTAGGATTAAGAGGTGAGCTAATCAAATGTTCAACATACATTCTCAAGATTTTTTCATCCACCTCATAGCCCATTGGCATGATCCAAACTATTCTAAGATCAATAGCCTCCATGTAACACAGGTCGATATCAACCATGAAGCATATGGAATCTTTATAGTTTTCTACAATGACTTTAGGTATTCTCTCTCTAGCATGCATTTGACTTTGAATTTTTTTGAAATGTCCCCAGATAATTGTATTTTGGACCTCCCGGTTACTAAGACTGATTAGAATGTCCCAAATTTTCACTGCAACAGGAGTATCTTTCCTCCACTGAACTATACCGAATCCAGGCACTTCACCTAAGAAGTAAAAATACAGGAAGACTAACAAATTGCTGACCTTGAAAATATTCTTCTTATCCTTCTTGATCCTCTTGACATTATCCAAGTGTTGGCCTCTTAACACTTCACACAAGTCATAATCTATGTTCTCCTTTACAATTTCATATGCAGTGTAGATAACAATTCCGGATACTGAATTATCCCAACTTGAGTGGTAGACTTTGTATCCAATAATAATTGAAGAAAATTTGACATCAATCTTGGTAATATGCTCTATTGTCATTTCCCTTTTGTCCCAATGACAGCCAATAGCTTTAGTTACATCTTCATTCTTGATGGATTTCAGTTTTGGAAGTCTATCAGTCAAACTCAAACCCGTTACATCACAAATTTCCTCTTTGGAAATTTTGAAGGGTATGTCTAACCATAAGAATTCATCATGCATTCTACTTAGAACATATCGAACCCAATCATCCTCTTCAAAGATAGGGAATTTTGTGAACTACGCATTTGAATTTCTTGTCGAGTAGGTTTTGGAATTTCGGCTTCATAGAGAAATCCTCTTGTATAATATGGTTAGTGTAGATTTCTAACAATTGAGTACTACCCAAATCCTCAATGCTTGCATGCACATAAGCCCTGACATCCTCTATATGCAATACTCCATATAGTACGAAAGAAAATGCACCTAGGGGTTCAGTCTCAACAGATTTGTACAGATGCAATTTGAATTTGGGGGGGGGGGGCTATCTTTAATTTCCACAAGCAGTGGAGTAACCATGATTTGAAGAACAAAAATTCACAGGTTTTTACTGAAAATACCTTTTGAAGATGAAAATGAAGAACAATTCGCAAACCCTTTCTCGCACCTGAATCTTTCTTCCACTTATGCAGGAATCGCCAGGAACTTTACAAAATTCCTTCACTTGAATGCAAAAGTGACAAATGAAAGTGAAAGAGACCCCTTTTTATTGCAGTAACTTTTTACTTTTCACATTAAATGCTCTTGCCCTAATTCTGCAAATTTATAGATTTTTATATTCCGGGGCAAACAATTCAAATGTTGATCTTTGATAAGCTTCATTGGTATGACTGCTTTAATCCACAACCATTGAAAAACAAATTATTTTCTATTGGATTCATCCACAGTTATGTGTAAGCCACTTGCAGGGGATTAAAAGGATTTTCTTGACAACTCCCCCTATGGCAGAGATTGCAGTTAACTTCCAGATGTATTACCAGAAGCAGTTTTTGATGCAGGTTTATTTGTATCTATAGAGGGGTTCTTCCTCACCCATTTCTTCTTCATCTGCTTCTTGATCTCACCCCTAGTGATCTTTCCTTTTCCTTTGGAATTTAGTTGCTTGTCCTATCTTACCAGACCTCTTTTATTCCAACAAGCTCTAGAAATGTGTCCAGGTTTATTGTAATTATAGAAAATAACATTCCTTTGGTTGGACCAATTGTTCCACTGACTTTGTCTAAATCTGCACTGGTTAGCAACATGTCCAAATCTATTTCATGTATAACACTTGATATCTTTTTGTAGGTTATACATCACAATTATGCATTCACTTGACTTATGACCATATTTGTAATAGTTAAAGCACTAACCTGAGAAGGATGGCTTTGTTGTGTTTATCCTACTTCTACATTAAGAAGCCATATAACTGAATTTATTGCAAGCATATAAATAGCCATTAAATTTTTTAGCATTAGGTTATCTTACTGGATTCCTCCTGGGTCCATTTGCTTGGTTTCTTTTTCTGAATGGTCTTCTTGCATATTTCCTCTGATCAGATCTCCTTTCTTCGGATCTGGAACTTTCTCCTTCTTCATATCCAAGACCTCGTCTATCACTATCAGTTCTTTGAACTTTAATTAGTTCATCTAGTTTAGCTGAGCTTGCTTTAAATTTTTCTTTGAACTCATTTGCAGTAGCAAGTTCATTTCTTAGATCATCAAGTTGTTTTTCAAACTCTTCTTCATTATTCTTGCTTTGTTCTAATTTGTTCTCCAGTCGACTACATTGTTTTGATTTCTCCTTTAGGGATTGAGCAAGCTTTTCTTCATTCTTCTTTTTGTCCTCCAACTCCTTGGTCATCCTCATCATGATGGATTTTGTTGCATGCTTTAACGTAGCATTTTCTTGAGCAAGCTTTTCACATTCTTCTTTTTTCTCCTTCGAAACTTGACTAAGTTGTTCATCTTCACTACTTTTTCTTTTATGCTTAAGTTGACAACATAACTCCTTTCTTTTCTCCCTTGATTCACTTATCTTGTCCTTTAATGTTTGGATAAACTTTTTTTCATTTTCCATATTTTCTTGTAGTTCCCTGATTTCAAATTTTGACTGATCAAGGTCATCTAAGGCCACCATGAGTTGTTGCAGACTGCTTGTATCCATTGAATGTTCTTTCCTTGAGCTATTAGGCTTCTTTCAAGGAACTAGCTTTGATACCAATTGTTGGAAACAAGCAACACTGAGAGGGGGGGTGAATCAGTGTTTTGTAAATTTTAACTCTATTATCCTTATTTTTAACTTTTCTAACACATTCAATCAATAACAATATGCAGAAATAGAAAATAAGAAACCACACAACCATAACACAATGATTTTTATGTGGAAACCCTGTAAGGGGAAAAACCACAGTGTATGGCCAATCCACAAGTAATTCAAAGTATACTCAAGGAGAATATTACATAAGGGGAATGCCCTTGCATTCAGGCTCACTGCCTTTACAAAAGAGATTGGAATAGTTCCAAAGGAAAGTGAACTGATATAATAGTATCTACAAATGCCTAATTACGGTTCCAGTTAAGCTCTGGTGATGAACTTCTGCCTTGATGACTGATGAAGAACTTCTGCCTTGTTATGCTCAAGTTCGCCCACAAAAATCTTTATGCGCAAGTGAAACTGTGCATGAAATCACTTAATCTCTTCTTACACAATCACAACAATTGCACATACACCTCTCACACCTATCCAAAAGATATGGCCAGACACACACACACACACACACATATATATATATATATATATGTATCCACTTACAAAGATTTCATCGCAATAGTCAGCTTCCATAAAACTTAACAAAATTGCTAACTAGTCGGCCCATATAATGGATAAATTCTATGTGGACCTGACCAAGTTGGAAAAAAAATAGCTGGGGGCAATAATTGAACAACCAAAAGGTTAATAAAAAAAATAATTAACCTTTATACATCCGGTATAAAATATTTTACTGAGTCGGCTTGACATAGCAAATAGACAGAGAATGTCCAACCGAACCTATAGCCACAAGAATATTTTTTCTAGTTTCAATAATTGTATGCTCTCTATGTGCCAAGGAAACACATCCAATGTTCCACAACGAAGAAAAGTGATTCAGTTAGACTTCACAACCAAATATCATGTTCAGTTGATAATACTGTCAATAACATATAGATTTCACTTCTTCTTCCAGTATGACTGAATACAAAATTGTGGACCTCAAAGATAACTATGGTTGCCATCAATGACAACACCAGAATAAAAAAATCACGTCCACAACCATCATATGCCAACAAGAAAAAATCATAGATTTAGTATAAGGCGAAACATGATCCACAAAACAACTAGAAAAAATAACTAAAATTATGTCTTCCCATATGTTGAAAAAAATCTCCACCCTGAAAGTGTGCAAAATTTGGGTGAATTAGTGAAGGATACTAGGCCAATCCACTAAAAGAAACATATGCCATGAAAAAGGTTTTGGATTCTAGGTCAATCCCACAAAAGAACCATATGCCATGAAAAGGTTTTAGTTTGAAAGGTTTGAAAAAATCATGAATCCAAATCCAACATTCTAAGCTTTGGGACAAAACTATAAAATATGTGTTAAGTTACTCTTGTTTCCCACCAAAGTGACATCAAGGGTCAATGACTCCCAAATGGGATAACCTAGATCCAATGGGAAGGCTTTGGAAAATCATACACTAAGAAAAGTGAGCCAGTTTTGATTCCAAAACTATCAACTAGATGGTGTGAAATTTATATGTTGCCAAATAGAGGTGAGTGACTGCAAATGCCACATTTAATTCAAGGTGGGAACCATAGGAAAATGAGGATCTAGAGCCAGTGATATCCTTTCCATGGTTTGTAATTTCTAAAATCAATCCTTCAAAACCACAAGTCCAATATTTACACCAAGGTTTACAAGAATTGATACCAATTTTGTGAATCATATAAGCCACAATAGCCCCTATAATTGTGTCAAAAGTTTCACAATATTGATTGGAAATTTTATTCTTGGCCTTATCTTCATTTAATGAAAGGAGAATCATGGAGGCCCTAGAGAAAAGTTCCTACATATAGTTTTAATTCCTCTTTTTTATAAAATCTAAAGGCATGAACCCACGACATCCTCTCACAAAGGGTAGTAATTTCCTTTTAAAATAAGGGACCACCAAATGTTCTATTAAATAATGAAAAAACCATTTTGAAAGTAAAAGCCAGTCCAAAGGAGTCAATGTTTCATTGCTTCTCGAGCTCCCCCAATTCTTCTTATCACAAAATCCCTTGGATTTGATTTTTTTTTTATAATAAGAAGGGTATGAAGCCCAATCCCCTTTCAATCAAGTCACCCAATAGGATGACCAAAAGATGTATGATATTGTGTACTAGGATTTTATACACTTTTTTTCCTTCAAGGAAATGAATAATCCACTTAGTGGAAAGAGTCAAACCTTAACACTGAGTGAATAACACCCCCAATCCTTTGAACTCCCAAGAGAGGTAACAAAATTCCCAAGCTACCTAATGAATCCCCTATGGTTCTCTGAAGATGCCCATAGAAAATCATGAGGAAGCTTTTCTAGTTTCATGTAAAAAGCTTTAGAAGGAACCCAACATGAAGAGTAATACATATGAGTGGCTATATGATAATCTTAGAACAAGCCTATAATTTTTCTATCAAACATAAAGGTTTTTGACCCAATAAGCCAATTTATTTTCAATTCTGACAAGAATAACTTTACACAAAGATTCTTGGAATTCCTAGAAAGCAAAAGGAATACCCAAAAATCTAAAAAAAATTCCATGATTAATCCATTTCCAACCATCAGAGTTGATCCAAGAAGGCATCTGGAGGAATGATTATCTATAACACTAATTCTTATTCCAATGAATGACAAAACCAAATTCTTTACAAAAACGTCCAAGAAATGCAAGGATTATTTGATATTTTTCTCATCTTCTAAGAGAGTGAGGAAAGAGTCATCCAAAAAATGGGAATTAACAATCTAAGTTGAGAAACTTAGTAGAGAAACACCTTTAACAAGTCCTTAAGACATAAAATGAACCATAAGATAATTGAAGCCTTTAGTAGCAAGGACATAGAGAGACAAAGCCTTCTAGTGGTCAACCATAGACCTAAAATTGTAAGAGGAGAACCTTGTCAAATAGACCTAAAAATTGTAAGAGGAGAACCTTGTCAAATGGACCTTTTTGACCATTGGTATTAATACAAGCAAAGGCATATGCAAAGAGCATGGTAACTAGTTGAATAAATCAAGGTTGAAATCCTAGAGCCTATAACATGGCCAAGATAAAAGGCCACTTAATGTGGTTGTAAGTCTTTAAAAAATCAATTTTGATGAACAAAGCCTTCTACTGTGAGCGCTTAGCCCACTCCATACCTTCTTGGATCAAAATTATATTATCTAAAATGTATATCCAGACTTGATGAAACCAATTTTCTTAAACCTCGCAATTTTAGGAAGGGGATGGCACAACTTCAAAGCTAAGGCTCTGGCAATCATATTATAAGAGACATTGAGCAAGGTGATGGGACTCTAATTACATATATCCTTTGGGTCTCCAAATTTAAGTATGAATTTAATATTCACTTTATTCATAATTTTTCCTTACGATTTGGAATGGAAAATTTCAAGATAAACTTCATGTAGGTCATCATAGACATAGTCCCAAAGGGCCTTATAAAACCCACAAGGGAAGCCCTCACAACCAAGAGCCTTTCCATAGGCCATTGTATGAGAAACTTATTTAAGGTTAGTAATGGAGAGTAATTGATCACAAGTGGATTATTGAATGGAAGAAAGTTTAAAAGGAACAACCTTGAGGCACTCCCATAAAGCGAGGTCATGTTCAAGAGAATTTTCTTGAGCAATGAAAACTTGTTCATAATATTTGACAAATGCTTCAAGACTATCAAGAATTTATTAAAGAAAATTTTCCCTATCTTTGATTTATTTGATGTCATGTTGAGTATGGTGAGCTCTAAGAGCTTGGAAGAACTCTTTGGAGTCTCTATCCCCAACCTTAAGTCAATGCAATTTGAATTTTATTTCAGTGTCTTTGGTCAAATGCTATCATCAATAATTATTGTAATTTGTCTTTTCTCTTTGTAATAGTTCTTTTAGTCAAGTAATTCATCGTAACATATATGTGGTGCATTAGATAAAATGCCTTTTCTCATGCACAAATATATTGAAGTGGATTTTAGCTATCCAACACACCATATTATTTTCCATTTCAAATCTTTTTCAAAAAAGAAAATGCTTAAAAGTGAAGCGAATACAACAAAAAATTAATTCCCATAAAATATGTATATCCAAGTACCAAAAACCATTTCAATTATAATTCCCATAAAATGTAATTAAAAAATGATACAAACATATACAATAAATATAACATTTTCAAGCAACTATAAATATGAATTTAAGGAAATGTAAGCTAAATTAAATGGATGATAAATATAATCTAAATTTATAATTGATAATGTTGTGGTAGATAGTAGATTTGATAAAATATAGCAAACTATAGAGAAATCATATGCAAGGAACTATAGAAATAAGTTGTAGCTCAAATATGATATATTTATGGGCATGTCATGTCCACTAAACAAATTGTTAGTGATTTGTGCACTTTCATCGGGTTGGATGATATTCATTATGTTATTATTTCATTGGCCATTATAATGGACTTAGGATACAATAATGTTAGTTGAAGGAATGAATATATTGATTGAAAATTATTTTAAATATGCTCACAAGTTTGAATGCATTTATTTGTTCTTGTTTTTTACTGTTTATAAAAAAAAAACAACTTGATTGATGAAACTTACAAATTTTTCGTTACAATTGTAAGCATTCATTGGAAAAATTACAATTGTTGGGAAAATATTACTAAATATGGTATGCCATGTTGAGATGATATTTAGTAGAAAAATTAGAAAGAAGCTATTGGACAACTCTGTTGCTTTCTCAATCGTAAACCTTAATATTCTCTCCTGTTGGTGTTAGATCCACAAATTATTTCTTAGTCATTTGTGCTAGAAAGCATTCAATATCCTATTGTTTCCTAGCTAGTTAGCCTTGGATCCCACACAACAAGGGGATAGATATAGATCTAGAGAAGAGATACATATATAAAGAGTGGGAGAGAGGGAGAGAATGAGAGAGGGAGAGATAGAAATATAAATATAGAGATAGTAAATCATACATAGAGAGGGGTAGAGAGAGGGAAAGATATAGGGATAAAGAGAGATGGATAGAAAATGAGATAGAGATAAAGAAAGATATGTAAGAATTTAAATATGGAGATATAGAGATAGAGATAGAGATAGAGATAGAGATAGAGATAGAGATAGAGATAGGGAGAGAGAAACAAGAAGTGTGTGTGTGTGCACGTGTGTATGAGTAAGAGAGATATGTAGAGAGATAGAGAGGGAGATAGAAATGTATAAATAGATAGAGAGGGAGGCCAATGAAGGGAGAGAAATAGAGATAGGAGAGAGAATTAAGGAGATATATAAAGAGGAAGTGATAGGGAGAGGGAGAGGGAGAGGGAGAGAGAGAGAGGGAGAAAGAGAGAGGGAGAGAGAGAGAGAGAGAGATAAATATAAATGGAGAGATGAAAGGAGAGAGGAAGAGAGAGAGGGAAAGATAGAGATAGAAAGAGGGAGTCAATGAAAGAGGGGGAGATGGAGAGAGAAATATAAAGATATAAGAAGTGATATATAGAGAGAGGTAGAGAGAGTAGGAGAGATGGAGTAACTAAGAGAGAGAGATAGACATAATGAGTTATAAATAAATAGGAAGAGGGAGAGATGGAAAGATAGAAACAGAGAGGGAAAGAGTGAGAGGTAAAGTACAAGTGATATAGAAAATTATTAGAGAGGGAGAGAGATAGAGAGATGGGGAGAGACAAAGATATATATATAAATAGATATAGAGGGAGGGGGGATAGAGAAGTTGAGAAATATAGAAAGAGATCTAGTGATAAGGAGAGATGGAGATATAGAGAGATATATATAGTGGGAAAGATAGAGGGGAAAGAGAGAAAGAGATATAAGAAGTAAGGAGATAGAGATAGGGAGAGAGATAGAGAGGAAGAGAGAGATGGAGATGGAAATGGAAATGGGGAGAGGGAGAGAGAAATAGAGATAGAAAGAGGGGGATACAAAGAGAGATGGAGAGAATGAGAGAGGGATAGAAAAATAGAGATAGGAAGTTATATAGAGAGAGGTAGAGAGGGAAATATATATAGAGAGAGAGAGAGGTAGGGAGAAGTACATATGGGGAGATATCATAGAGATATGGGAAGAGAAAAAGAGATAGATCTTTATATTTTTGTTTCCCTCTCTTTCTTTATATTTTTTATTATCTCTCAATCTCTCTCTTCCTCTCTCACCCCTATTTCTCTCCATATTTGTCTTCCCTTCTCTCTTCCTCTATCTATCATTCTTTCATTTATTTTCTCTGTCTATTTCCCTCTCCCTATCTTTTCCCCCTTACTATTTTTTCTATCCCTATTTATCTCCATCCTCTCTCCCCATTCCCCTCTTTATCTCTTGATCTCTCGACCTCTATATATATTTTTGTCTCCTATTTCTCTTTATCTCTCTATCTCTCTATCTCTCTTTATGTGACTGTATCTATCTATGTCTCTCCTCTTCTCTCTTTTCCTCTCTCTTTATCTTTCTTATTGTCTCTTCCTCTCTCCATATTAATTCCTTTATATATATACCTCTATTTTTGTATCTCTATCCCTCTTTTTATCTCTTTGTATCCCTCTCCATTTCTCTATTTCTCTCTTTATTTTCTCTCTTTCTCTCTCTATCTACTTTCCTCCTAAGTGTACAATGGGAACATTGAAGAGGTTTTAAAAGTGAACTATCATATCCTTAACCAAACGACATGCAACCCTAAGCATAACTCGATAGGACATGCTATCCTTGGATTGTTGGCATGAAATGACTAATCATAAGTTACCCCTCTCTCTCTCTCTCACTCTATAAATTTTAATTTTAATTTTAAGTTTCAAATTAATTTTATTATATAAATTATAACAAAAATCCAAAATATAATTATTCTACAATAATTAAAGCTAGATAATAAGATAACTAATTATAAATTAAATTAATTCTAGTATTTTTTAATTATTATTTGTAATTTCATAAAAATATATAAATAATAAAAATAAATTTCAAACTTAAATCTAAATTAAAACCTAAAATAAAATGAACTAAATGGAAAGTCAAAATATATCAAAATCTAAATATTAATAAACATAATAATGTTAAAAAATTAATAACAAATAATAAACTTATTAAGTTAATTTAAATGATTAAGGGCAGGCAACCTAGCTTGATTGGATAAAGTATCCTATTGCAAGTAAGAGGTCACGAAGTCTAGTCTCTCCCCATTTACTAGGGGCACTATAGTTTATAGGAGGGGCTACTTGATTCCTGGAGCATAGAAAAATTGAACATATGATTAAATAAAAAAGTAAAACTATTTTTTTAATTTATCATAATTGAAATATTACTATTTTTTTAATTTATCATAATTGAAATATTAATAAAATATGTATCTAAAAAATGTAATTAATATATCAAAAACAATATTAACATATTATTTTACTAAACTAAATTTCAAATAGGAGAAAAATGGAGGGAAACAAGAGGCGATAATGGAAAAGTAACGACTATTTTACAGAAAAAGACAAAATGTCACCTCCTTGTGGTCCCCAAGGCTTTGGCAGGTAGGTTTCTCAACATCATGAACCCACCGGTAACTGTGTTAAGAAGCATGCAAGGCATGGGTCACAAGTTGTCAGGCATAGATTTACAAAACCAAATTGGATTCCCTTTCATTCTCATAGGCGTTTGGATCGAGGTAAACAAGAGATATTTGGCATATGTGAAGATGATCAATCTTATCATTCATAGGGGGAAGGTTGAATATATGTAGCTAATAGATAGCATGAAAGCAAGTCATGGTTTTTGAATCATCTTTATAGAGATAATGCAGTTGATCTTGGGTCAGAAGAGCATGCAAAAGACTCATCGATTAGGGTTTCATTTGAGAAGGAAATTTTTCAATCAGCCCCTTTTCCATGCAATGTACCAAAACAAAGAGGTGATGTGCCAAAACAGAGAGGTGCTTCCTTCACTTCAACTAATTATCAGAGACACTACCAGAGCGATAAGGATCCATTAGTTGTTTAGACAAAGAATTTTATTCAAAAAAAAGTGGAAAAGGGAAAGGGAAATATCCATGCGAAGGATATTTGTGAAAGGTACAATGATCGGGTTAAGGATTTGGAAGGAAATCAAGCTATGCATGAATTGGGTAGAGATCAGGAAAAAGGTAGTCTTAAAAAAAATGAAAAGTGGAAAGAAAATTGACCAGAAGAAGAAAGGGTTTCAAGAGCACATGGATCAAATTAATTTTGAAGGGGAAGCAGCTAAATCAAACAATTAGAAAAAAAAAAAAGAAGGATAATAAGAAAAAGGAAAAAAAGTATGAGAAAAATAAAGGAAAAAATTTGGTTTAGAAATGGAAACACAAGGAGTTCCAAAATGGAGAACCATCAAAGCATAAAATCCCAAAAAACCCACTCTGTGTTTAGCCACAAGGAGGTCATAAGATACAAAATATAGATCCAAAAGGTGTTGTTAAGATTACCTTTCCAGAAGATCTTTTAGAACCTCAAGTCCAGGATCTTCGTAGAAGAGCCTTAATTTGTAAGTTTCGACATCTCATGCTTGATTTAGATGTTTTGAGGGATTTAATATTTGATGAATGGGAAGGGGTCATCAAAGTTTTCTACTTAGATAAGGAACGGGGTATCTTTGTTGTACTTTTTGAAAATAATCATACAGAGATGTAGTTCATAAAGTGAAATCTTGGGTATATGAGGGATCTGGGCTATTTTTGCACCCACGGTCTCCAAATTTTAAACTAGAGGATTTTTTTGTTAAGTTTGTTCCTTTTTGGATTCAATTGAAAGGTCTTCCAATTGCATATAGGGAACTGTGCTTGATAGAAATAATGGCTAATCAAATTGGGATATTTCATAAGCATGATAAGACCTTTTACATAATTCCTTCAAAACTATTTTGGGTATGTGTTCTACTAGATGTTTCTAATGAATTTCCAAATCAAATTTATTTATCATCAAAGTATGGTAAATGGATTCAAGGTATTATAATAGAATCTTTAGCAAATTCCTACTCTAAATGTCATGATTTGGGCCATTCTACTAGTCTTTGTCAAGAAATGGATGCAGTTGGTTCTTTGGAATCTAAAGTGGTGTAGAAGGGGGAAGTTAAGAGTAGTTTATATGGACTCTTGTTTGAATGGTCTAGGGAAGTAAATTTGAATGTCCCTACCAAGTCACAAGATTCAACTCTTCAGGTAACTCAGAAAATGAAGAATAATAGTATTTTGTCTGAAGGAATACAAAATGTGAATCCTTTGTCATTAGTAATCAGTGGATTGCCTAACCATTCTTATTGCAAATATAATCAATGGTCCCTCTCTTTTCCTGGTTTAGGTCTTAATATGAAAAATTTCCAAAAGAAGGTTTTGAAAAATTCACTAAATTTGTATAATCCTCCTTTATCAGCTACCTCATTCAATCAAATTGCTGAAATATTTAAAAAATTAATATTTAATGGAGGAACTATTAATTCTTCTTAGAACCTTTTGAATAATGTTGTAGAAGATTGTATGCAAATTCAAGAGGATAGTCATGGTCATCATTCAGTATTAGATTAACATGCAATGGTCAAATGTTGAGGGCTCTATCATACTTTCTTTTGGGAATTGGAATCATTTGACAAAACCTATTGAGTTGGAAGGGCTAGTTGAAAATATCTTAGTTTCAGTAGGTTCAAAGCTTTTTAATGAAATTGTAGATGAGATAATGAATGAATATGATAAGAATATTCAAACTGAAGTGGTATCAACTTCACAATATTTTAGCAATGATAGAGAGGTAGACATGGAGGAAACTGATAAAGTGCAATATGCTAATGGAGCACATGAGTTTTATTTTTCTCAAACTTTATCAATATCATAGTCTCTGAGCTGTCAACTATTAGTGAAAAAATCTCCAGGCAAGAGGGGAAGGAAATATAAGATAACTAAACTAAAGGAGGAAATAGAGGCTAGGGTCCAAACAACTCTTGATGGAAATATAACATTTTCTCCATGCAAACTTCTGAGGAGATCCTATTGCTCTCCTTGATTGAAATGAAGATATTGTCTTGGAATGTCAGAGGAATTAATGCCTCTAACAAAAGAGCTCAAATCAAGCATTAGCTACATGCTTGTGGCGTAGATATTATATTAATCCAGGAATCTAAACTATTAGAGTCTTCATATGCATCCTCTTTTAAAAAATAAAAAAAATGGGGTTTAGCCTTTTCACCAGCACAAGGTGCTTCTTGAGGTTTAGTAACTTTGTGGAATGCAAAATTAGTTTCAATTGAAGATAGTAAGAATGAAAAGTATTGGAAGGTAATGAAAGCTTCAAATTTCGATGTGAAGTTTTGGCTCATAAATGTTTATTCTCCAAGTGCTATTGCTGATAAGAAATATCTTTAGGAAAATATTACGCAAGTGTTGGATGATATAGGAGTAGAAAAGGTTATTCTTGCTGGTGATTTCAATGCAATAATCTCACTTCAAGAAAAACAAGGAGGAATATTCCCTCCCTTAAAAACCATGGGGGATTTTTTTCCCTTTATCCAAGATAATGCTTTAATAGATATTAAGCCTATTAAGGGGAAGTTTACATGGACAAATCAGAGAAGAGGATTCATGCAAATAGTTGAATGCCTGGAAAGATTTTTAGTATCTCCTAGCTGGTTAGATGGTGGTTTCAGTTTGAATTCTGATATCTTATCCCTAACTGGTTTGGATCATTTTGCAATCTCATTAGATGTTTCACATTCAAATCCCTACCTAAAGAGAAAATCATCCTTCAAATTCAAGAAAATGTGGTTCATACATCTATATTTTTTTCCTTTACTGCTTCATTGGTGGGTAAGTGCTCCATACATGAAAGGGTAAAAAATGTTCAAGTTATGTAAAAAAATGATGTTTATCAAACAACAGATAAGGATTGTAATATAAATGTTTTTTAAAAAAAATTCATCTTAAAGAGCAAGTATATAAGGAATTATTAGTGATTAATGAAACCATTATTTTGAATGGTCTGGATGCAAATTTGTATGAGCATCAAATGAAGTTGTAGGGAGAGTGGGCAGAATTGCTTGCAAGGGAAGAAAATTATTGCAGGAAAAAATCTAGGGAGGTTTGGCTAAGAGATGGGGACTATAATACAAAGTTTTTACATGTATCCACCTAAGTAAAGAAAGTTATAAACTTAGTCTTTTCTATTCAAGATAGCTCTTCAGGGGAAGAACTTATTAAGGAACAAGATATTCAACAATAAAGTGTAAATTTTTTCTCTTAGCTGCTATCTTCCCTTGACAACCAATTACTAGCCTCTCATAAAAGTTATCAAGAGCTATTAGAAGCAGTGCCCAAGTTAGTTAATGATGTTGATAATGAAGTTCTTTTGAATCCTTTTACTTCACAGGAGTTAGAGATAGTGGTATTTTCCTTAGCTCCAAATAAATCTCCTAGTCCTAATGGTCTAACAACTTTTTTCTTTCAGAAGTGTTGGGACTTCATTGGTTTTGACCTCCTAATGGCTTTGGAAGAGTCAAGAAGAATAGGTACTATGTTGAAACAGTTCAACACTACAAATATAGTTTTAATTCCAAAGAACAGTAGTCCCAAGACTTTTGTAGACTTCTGACCTATCTCTTTATGTAACACAGTATATAAGGTTTTTACAAAGGAAATCTATCTTAGGTTGTAGCCATGTATTTCCAAGATAATTTCTTTAAAACAAGGAGGTTTTGTCCCAGGGAGAGAAATAACTGATGGAGCTCTTCTAACTCATGAAGTTTTGTATACTATAAAAGATAATAACTTGTCATCTTTCATCATCAAGTTAGATATGATGAAATCATATGATATAGTTAATTGGCAATTCTTAATGCAAGTATTGGAAAAATTTGGTTTTCATAAAATATGGTGTAAATGGATACTTTCATGTATATTTGGGGAAAAAATCTCTATGGTTATCAATGGATCTTCAGTCATGTTTTTAAGTTCAACCCAAGGTATTCACCAAGGGGATCCTTTATCCCCTTTTCTCTTCATCATAATGGAAAAAGCATTGAGTAGATCCATTCATAAGGTGCATGGTCAAGGGCTTTAGCAAGGTATTCCTATTGCCCATTCAAATATTTATGTTACACATTCTTTATTTGATGATGACACCATTTTATTTGGGTCTTCTTTTCTACAAGAATCAAATCAAATAAAGCGAATCTTGGATAAATATTCATTGGTATCTGGTCAAAAGATCAATAACAAAAATCTAAAGTGTATGTTTTTAATACTAATGCTGCTATTAAAAGAAGAATATTTAAATTTCTAGGTTTTCAACTAGTAGAGCCTCCTTGTATGTACTTGGGAGTTCCTTTCTTTATGGGTGCAAAAAACCTGCATATTGGGGCAAGCTTATTGAAAGAATAAAGGCCAAAATACTATCATGGAAAGATAGATGGATCTCACTCTCAAGAAGAATATTGATGGTTAAATTTGTCTTGGAATCTATTCCCAATTATTATTTTGTTGTTCTAAAAGCACCTATTTAGAAATTATTTGACAAATAGAAAAGCTAATAAGAAGTTTCTCATGGAGAGGTAACATTGATGAGCAGAGAAAGATACCCTTAATTTCTCTAGACAAAATGTGTACCAAGAAGCTTAAAGGGGGATCTGGTCTCCATAATCTGATGGCAAGGAATATGGCTTTAGGAGCCAAATTGGTTTGGAAAAATGTATACAAATACAAATGTGAAATGGTGCTCAGTAATGCAAGCTAAGTATCTTGATAATGATCAACTGATAAGAATTCTAATAATTGTGGATTCCCCCACTGGGTCACCCATGTGGAACTTTTTGGTGTCATGCAAAGAGGAAATTCTTCCCTTTATAACATGGGAAGTACACAATTAGGAAGATGTTAATTTTTGGAATGGGTATCCAATTTTGAGCTCATTTCAAGAGTTGCAATCATCAGAAAGGATTCTTTCATCTTCTTGGGGAATAAAGTTGATTGATTATGTAGAATCAGTGGATGTAAGTACAGGTAGTGTGCATTGGATTGATTTTTCATAGTTAGCTATTACTAATAATGAAAAGGTTTTTTTGATAACCACCTTGAAAAGTAGATTGGTAATCATATCAAATTCAAGGGATAGAATAATTTGGGCACCTTCAAAGAATGGTCATTACATAGTAAAACAGGGTTATAAAGCAATCATTAGTTTGAAATGCAAACTCAGAAATAAAGGGCCTATTCTTTTTTCTGGAATCTAATGGTGTTACCAAAAGGAAGCAGTTTTGCATGGCTAGCATTAAGAAATAAAATCTTGACAAGTGATAAACTAGTCAAAATAGGATTATCAGATTCCTTTAAATGTGTTCTGTGTCATGAGGAATTTGAATGTGTGGACCACATTTTTTTCCAATGCTCATTTTCACAATACTTTTGGAAATACATCACAAAGAAATTAAATTATTGCTACATTTTTCCTAGGACACTTTGGGATTTGTTTATAAGCTGGCCAATCATTTATAATTCAGCCTTTTTTTCTTGTATTTGGATGATTATACCAGTTGTTTTAATATGGAATATTTGGTGGGAATGAAATAGGAGAATATTTAGAAAGGAAGTCTCATCTCTTGAGAAAGTGCAAGCAAAAATTGAAAAAGCAATTTCTGAACTGACAAACTCGTATGTGCAAACTCATAAAAAGATCTCATCTCTTTTTACAAGTTGGGATAATGCTATTTTGAAGGGATAGAGTTATATTGTGCTCCCATTTAAAGGTAATCTTTTTCATTATTCAACTCAAAAGGTTGATAGGAAGTTAGTAAATAGGCATCCTCCTCAAGAAGGTTTCTAGAAACTGAATTTTGATGGGGCATCAAGAGGTAATCTAGGTTCGTCAGGTGTTGGAATTTGCATTCGTTCTAGTAAAGGTGAACTAGTAGCAGAAAAAGCAATTCATCTCCCTTGTGGAACAAATAATTTGGAAAAGGCTTAAGCTCTTCTTCAGGGTGTGAATCTAGTGTTTCATCTTGGCATTAAGAATTTACATGTTGAGGGAGACTCTTTGTTAATAATCAATGCTTGTAAAGGAAAACATATTCACAATTGGCAGTTGAACTACATTCTTTAGAAAGCTTAGTTGATGTTTGAAAATTTCTAGTCGTTAGTATTATCCGCATGTATACTACGAAGGGAATCAGCTAGCAGACTGTTTAGTGAATATGGTTGTGATCATCAAGTTTTCAATTTTGCAATAGGGAATAATTCTATTTCATCCTTCCCTAAATTGGTAGAAATATTTCAGAAAGAAGGTTTAAAGGTTAGGCAGGTGTTAGTAATTTGTTTTGAGCCTATGTTGTACATCTCTGAGTCTTGTTTTTGCTAAAACTTGGGAAGTTTATCTACTTGAAAGGTCTCTGCTACTACCAGTATAATGTCACCAATTTTTGTGTGAAATATAATGTGACATGGGAATATCTTTAGGTTTTTTCATTATTTGGTGGGAGGAACGTAGTGTCAAAAATAAAAGTTATTAAAGTTCTAAGTGGTCAGTGAGTTGATTGAATGCTATAGTTACATGTGCCTAGATATTTATTCAATCCTTCCTCAAAGGTATTTCAGGCTAACTATTTTTTGAATGCAGGTATTTATAACATATTCTTGCAGGGGTATAGGCCACAAAGCATAATGATGTAGTGAATTTATTATTTGTGCAAGAGTGTCCTAATGCATTCTCTCTAGATGGAAAGAGTGTCCTAATGCATCCTCTCTAGATGTCACTCTACTCACAAGTGTGTGGTGGGAGTAATTTATACATTCCCCTTTGTTAAGTCTTCAGTCATAAAGGTAGCGACAACAGGCTAGGTAAGTTGCACATTCAATTTTTCCATGCATAAATAAGATTCATCCAGTGTTGAAGAGGAACTTTGTTTAGGAGGTATTATCTTGTTGTCTCGTAATCATTAGGTCCTAGTTGCACCAGTTGCCCCTATTCTGGTGATGCTTATCCCTCCAGTTTCCCCTCTGAATGGGGATTTTGAGATCCCACTTCCATTGATTGGTGTTTCAACTAATAATGATGATGGTTCTCCCCACTATTAGTATGTAGACATTCCTAATCTTAATTTTTATCTGCCTTCAGACTTGGCAGTCAGTGAATTGCAAGAACATCAAGTTGAGAATGAGCCTCAGTTGGCTCAAATGGAAGAATAACAGTGTTCACGGACAATTCAATTTTGTAATATGGGAGAATAGTTGCAGCTCTGATTTCTAGGTGGTAATTTTTATGGATTCATATTTGGATATACATGGGTTCTTTGTAATGGGATATGCAATTTAGGGGAGCTAGTTTTCTTTGTCATTCAATTTTGGTTTAAGCATACAAAAATGCAAATTTGAGCTAATAAGAGCCATTGATCAAATTATAGATGTATAAACTTATATTTATAATAACATTTATAGGAATAATGCCTTTTTCCCAGAAAAATATTAACATAAACTCAATATTAACAAATAAAAAATGTTATTAAATAAATTATATTTTAAAAACTAAAACTGTATTTCAAATAAAATATTAAAAACAGATATAAACTATATTAAAATTGTTAAAGGTAAAATTCTAACTTTTATATCTAAAATAGCAAGTAACACCAAACTTAAAAAGTGAAAATAAAATGAAACCTTATATAAAAGATAACAAGGGCCACGTAATAGTGAGTACCTACCTTTATAGTTTTTTTTATAAGAAGAGAAAGTGCATGTTGGTTGAGCTGTATTGTATTGATTATGTTTCTTAAGTTAGCTTGTGGCAAGTGTTGTTTGGGATTTTCACTTTTCTATTAGGCTAAAGGATGGTCTTGTGATGGGGATTACATATGAGAAAAGGAAGTTTCCATCAAATAAACAAGAAGTGATAAAAACACTAAAAGTTATCACCCTAGCTTGGGTTTGTTCAAAAGTTATTGATTTTTAATTTTCCTCAGTTTTCGGTATCACTAGCCATTTCATTAAGTCCTTTGCAATATAAATTTACCCTAAACTGATCAAATGTTCATTAAATGATTCATTAATTTTTGATACGAACAATAGAAAATTGTTTTAAAATTGTTTTCAACTTTAGTGGGCTATGACACGTAGTCCTAATCCATTCATTGAAAAGGGTCCACTTGTTCATTCCACGACTCCGCTACACATATATAGGTACACTTGAAACACCATGTGGGCTCATAGACTTCCTTTAAAATAAATAGGATAAAGGGTTCCATAATGTTAAAACCTAAATATGTTCATTATTAGGATGTTTCCCATAATTTTCATTTTAATAAACATACTCTGAAACCCTCGTTGAAACCATATTTGCAGGTTGTGGCTCACCAAATTGGAGGAATGAAAGGTTAATACCAACAAGGATGAGTTTGGAGGAGCATAAACCAATAGCGACAGGGGAAGTAGTGGGAAAAATAGTAAAAAGCAAAAAAATAGTGGAAAAAATGGCAGAAAATGATGAGCGACTGAGATTCATTTAACCGTCTTGCAAGGGTTGTTGGGGCAAGACGCTTTCAGTGTAATTAACTTGATCTTTATGCATGCACAAAAAAGCAATAGACATACATAAAATTCTAAAAGGATTTAGCAAATTAAAATGATGTATAATCACATGTGGTAATTTAATGGAACAATATCAGTGTTAGAGAAGAAGAAAACAATAAACAATTATAGCATACAAGTGATTGAATATAGTACTTTGAATTCTATTATTGAAAATTGTCATCAAATTTCCAAGCAACAGTTGATTTCTAATTTTCTCTAGTTTCTTGTACCAATAGCCATTCTATTAACTCCTTTGTGTCAATCAATGTCTTGCTTTTAAAGGGATTCTAGGAGCCCAGATGATCTTTTAGGTGTACTAATGTGTGACTTGCAGAACCGCGGAATGGACACCTGGACCCATCTAAATAACTCGATTAGAATTTTGTATCTTAGCCCACTAAAGTTGAAAGATATTTTAAAACAACTGTGTATTGTTTGTATCATAAATGGCTTAAGTGTTTAGTGAGACCCTAATTTAGAAAATCAATTATATTATACTCTATTTAATTATATAATATATTAACCGTAGTATTATTTAGAAATCCATGATAGTTTTAATTCATAATTGCTTAGAATAATTAACTTCACCATTATACATGCATAGAAAAGTAATAGGCACAAAAAATGCTAAAAGGCAAAAACCTAAAAGATCACAATAATTCTTGCAGTAAATTTGGATACAGTGCTATGTTATCTTCTGTATTAGATAAGCATAAATATATCATGTAGAATTAAAATGATCTATTATCATATGTGCTAATTCACAAAGAGAGAAAAACTAACATAGGCTGAAATTTACAGGAGAATGCTTTGCTAAACAATTCTAGTGTACAAGTGATTGAATACAGTGCTTTGAATTTGACTATATCAAATAACCATAAATATGTTGCATGAAATTAAAATGGTGTATAATCATATGTTGTAATTTACAGATAGAGAAAAGTATGGATAGGTTTAAATTTAGGAAAAAAAATTTGCTATATAGATAACACAGACGATATTTACAAAAAGAGAAAAATAGACATATAAACAATTCTAGTGTACAAGTGATTGAATATAGTGTTTTCAATTCTACTATATCGGGTAACCATAAAAATAGTGTATAATCATATGTGGTAATTTACAAACAAAGCAAAGTAACCATGGGTTTAAATTTAGGAAAAAAATGTTTGCTATATAAATAACGCAAAATTTATTTACAAAAAGAGCAAAATATACGTAGTCTCACATTTAGAAAAGAGAGTTTTCCTTTAAAGATAAAGGGACAATATATTTTTCATAGAACAAAAAATAATTTACAGCGTAGAAAATGTTTGTTTTAAGATTGGATAACTGTCATGTGCGAACAAGTGTTTCAATCTAGTATTCTAGTGGGCTGAGAATAGTAGCATTACAGTTTGTGGGAAGAGACTTTGTAGCTCAAGAGCACCGTTTATAATTTGTATGTCTTTGTCAGATTGAGAGTAAGGAAATCTGCAATGTAGATAAATCTTGACTGTTTTTAGAAGAGGAGCATTTTTTAGAATAGAAAACAACAACTCAATGTAGTCTTCAGGGTATCTGTGAGCAACATCTAGATTCAGTATCATTCTTTCCAACTTGCCAAGGGACAAAGGCAAGTTTGTGACCTGTCTTGCTTGTTGGGAATTGTAATTAGATAATGTAGCAATCAAAGTAAAAGAAAAAGAGTTGAAGTGAAATAGGTATGCAGTTAGACCTGTGCAAAATGTGCTGAAGCGGTAAGTCAATGCACAATTCTTCTATTTTAGGAAATCTTTGCAAAAGCTTCAAGTCATTTACATCTGCTAGATTCAAGCTACAACAGTTTATTTTTGTAATGAGGCTGGTTGCTACAAGTCATGTACGACAAACCAGTGAACATTGAACTAGTTGTTTGAGGAATAGTCTTGAAAAGATATGAAAGCAAATTATGTCTATCGAGAGCCTCATTGTATAGAAGTAAGAATGTGTTATAGAAAAGATAGTACTCTGTGTAAAGACAATAGTGTACTTAATAAACTGTTGCAAAGAAGAAGTGCATGGAATCCTTGATAAGGAAAGTACTAAAGGGTTTTTCATATTTAGTATTGATATCTGCATTGGTATCTATTATGGCAACGTTAATATTTTCTTATTGGCATCTTAGAACTGTAATAATTACACATAGAAATCGAGGTGAGGTCTTGACACAACACAATATATAATGTCCTTAGCACATTAGCGATCATGGATATGCTTAACTATCCAATGCGTATTGTGTATACATGTATTTACTTTATTAGACTATCAACCTAATTAATGTATTATGTTTGTTTATTTTTGATGTGGCATATATTAATTTATAGGACTATTTAGTCTTACATTTATTGTCATAAAAGCTTATGTTTGACAAGATTGTGCAGTGTAAATCATTTTTGGCAGTAGGTCATGTCTAGTTAAATGTGCCAAATTGTTCCTAGTGTATTAATGGTCGTAAAACAGAATTGGTGTGAATGTTATAGCTTTGTTTGGTGTCAATAATGTCTTGAATTTTTTTTCCTAGAAAGAATGAATACTTTGTGATATAGAGAAATCCATGTGCATTGTATTTTTTAGTTGTTTCAACCAAAGATGAAGAATACATATTGCAAATTCAATATGTTTGTTGTTTCTAATTACTATCATGTATTGTTTTATAGGCGTGATAGTTTATGGTTTCAATGAAGCCTGGTTGTGTTCATAGTAATTATACAGAATGCATGTTTCCAATTATGTTATTACAATGTATTTTATTTAGGAGCAAGCTCAAAATTAGAGAATGGTAAATACACTTTTGGAAAAGTATGCAATAATATTTCCTATAATTATAATAAGAAACCAAAATATAAATATGGTTCTTTCTATAAATTGTTGGATAGAAAGAAAAAATTGTTTATAGATCGCTTTTTACAGAAGCTACACTTTACAGTTTTAGCAATCATGATTACTGAGCGATTGCTGGCTAAATAGGATAGTGAAAACTCAAGGGTTGGATTGGTGCAATTCTAGAAAAATATTTAAGAACTGGACATCTATATCATAGACATCTTTTTGTACTTGATTGTTTAGATAGACTTCAATTGTTTTCACAAAAGGGGCATTTTTGAGGATGCAGTGCAGTAATAGAATATTGTCTTCAAACCTTCTATTCACAACGTCGATTTTTAGTGTCAACTTTTGTAAGTGTCAAAATGCAATGCCCAGGTTCAATAATTCCATTGTCTGTTTCCAAAATTGTAGTCAATGCAAGTAAAAAAGTGGAAATAAGCAAAAGTGAATGCGAAAAAAAAGAAGCTACTTACTTGTGTAGAGGGAATGAATAGAAAATCGATGGACAATTCTTGCAATTGTGGAAAATGTTGCAATAGTTTAATATCTTTTCTATGTAGTAAATCAGAGGTATAACATTTTATACTCTTTAGCAATTTTTCTACTGCAAGGAATTTGCGAGAAACAAAAGAGAACAAAATTACTTCTTTGAGCGTGAGCTTTCTGAAGTATGAAAGAAAACCAATTCTTCTGAAAGGTCCATGGTTTACGTGCTCAAAACTTGTGAATGTAGACTTGAAGAAATCTATGCAAATACAATGACATAATTACAATTTATAATAAGAGTCTTTGCTTTATTGTATTTATTGTTGAAGGATGTACAGTTTCAACATAACATACATCGCGATGAGTTGGAAGAGAAAAGCGAGTGGTTTGAGAATGTAGATTTTTAGTACAAAAGGTATTGCAAAGTAAGTGTATTTAGATTGTTGATTATTGACATATGTCATAATTTGTATACTTGTGCATATAAGTACATAGTGAATACACATCAAATCGAAAAAAGGAAAGTGGGCATTAGCTCGAGGTGCGAATGATTAAAGAAGATGGAAATGATCAAATCATATCGCTTGTACTACATACTATGCACATATGTTTTATTTGTAGCAATAAATTAGACTGTGTTTGTTGTTGCTTTATCGGTTGGTATTATTTTTTTAATAGTTTGTTTTGTTACACTGATGTGCAAGGCTGACACGTGTGTAAAGGTTCTTTCACTTGAATAGATGAGATGACTATTAATTATAAAAGAGGATTAGTTAGTGGTAGTTGAAATGCTTGGAAACTATTACTGATTAATATCCTATGCTAAATATAACATTTTATAATGGATATCAATGATAATATACTAGTGATAATTAAATAATGATAATAATTATATAATAACAATTAGTTTTCAAAAATCAACTAGAACATGAGTAAATAAAATCAACTAATGTCATATCAGACATGTATAGGTGGTTTAGATCACATATGATATTCATAGTCCTATTTTTTTGTACAAGAATCTCATGTATAGTGATGTCATTATTTAGAAATTTTACACTTTGGTCAATGTTACAAATTTACTTACAAATTTAAAGAGCACAAATAAGTTTTACTGGTGTAGAGTATCTATGAGAATTTTTCTCTATAGAACTTGAAATTTAATTTTCTTGTACCTCTTTACCTTTGCAATATAAATATCAAGTGGGAAAATGTTCGGATTAGATGTTTTTGATTAGGTATTTTGTATGACATTTTATACTCTTTATCAATTTTGCTGCTGCAAGGCATTTGCGAGAAACAATGTATGGATTAGATGTTTTTGGAACATGAGTGTATAACATCCCTAATCCCATGAGTAAATCAGAGGTATACCATTTTATACTCTTTAGCAATTTTTCTACTGCAAGGCATTTGCAAGAAATAAAAGAGAACCAAATTACTTCTTTGAGCATGAGCTTTGTGAAAATATGAAAGAAAATCAGTTCTTCTGGAAGGTCCATGGTTTATGTGCTCAAAACTTGTGAATGCAGACTTGAAGAAATCTATGCAAATACAATGGCATAATTACAATTTATAATAAGAGTCTTTGCTTTATTGTATTTATTGTTGAAGGATACAATTTCAACATAACATACATAGCGATTAGTTGGAAGAGAAAAGCGAGTGGTTTGATAATGTAGATTTTTAGTGCAAAAGGTATTGCAAAGTAAGTGTATTTAGATTGTTGGTTATCGACATATATCAAAATTTGTATACTTGCATATAAGTACATAGTGAATAAACATCAAATTGAAAAAGGCAAGTGGGCATTAGCTTGAGTTGTGAATGATTAAAGAAGATGGAAATTATGATCAAATCTTCACTTTTTGGCCAAACTGGACACTGAAATATTTTTTTTAAAACTAAATCTTCACTTTCGGGCACCTATAGCAACTAAACCATGATGAATTTGAAGATGATGCAAACTAGAGTTTTGTGACATTTTTTCTATAGATTCTACATATATTTTTTTCAAAAATTTTGGAATTATATTGCACTT
>VDFB02322975.1:0-44576 GCA_007258455.2 Sequoia sempervirens
AGAATCTGGAAGCTGTGTATCTCGATGCTGATACCAAACTATGACTGAAACTCTTCCATGGGAAGGAGTACCAAAAAAGACTTTGGAACAATAACCATAAAAATGTGGCCCTCAAACTAAGAAGAATCTGAACCAATGAGGATCAAGAAACATAATCTCTCAACTGAAGTGTGAACCGATGAATCTGATATGTGTCAAGCAATAGCAAAAATGTGGCCAAAAGAAACTAGGAAACCAAATAACCCATGCGAGCTATCATCAAGTCAAAATGGATATGGAGATCAAAGTGCATGCACACTCTAATTAGATTTATTATGTAAGAAACCCCCATGATGGAACTTTATCTCAGTTCATTTATTACAATAACCCAACAATTGTAAAAAGGAGAGAATTCTAATGCATGCATAAACAGAAAATAACATGATGTGGTACTGAAATGAAGTACAAATATTCAAGTTTCACCTTTCCAATTGCCAAAACATCCAAGTAATCTCCAAAACACCCAATAGGACAAATCTAGAGTAATGATAAACTTGGGATAGATATAGAAAAAATTGCATGGATAGCAACATAGAGCTCCTCACTACCTTTCCAATGCCTCAAAGAAGACGAAAATCATAGATCGTGGCAAAAAGTTATGAGCTGGAAAGCCCAAAAATAAAATCTAAATTAAAATAGAAAAAATAGTATATAAATAGAAAAATTCTGAAAAATAACTTGTACCACTAGAAAGTGCTCGAAACTAACTTTCTAGTGATATCTCGTTTGCCCGATTTCGATAGCGTATGCCCAAGTTATGACCAAAAGAAAAAAACTGCTCCTTTAGGAAAAATTAGGGCTAGGAGGGGCAAAGATGGGACGTATAGCCAGATGACATCATACTAATGTTAGCACTTCACCGCAAAATTGACGCCATTTGGTCACGAGCACCAACTCTTTACCCAGAAAAATTCGACGCCGAAAAAGTTGCATGGACAGAATATGTTGTGTGACAGTCGAAATATTCCATCGAAGTGTCAGTATGTGCTGGGAGCCAGAATATTCACTGAAATGTTTTAAACCAGCAATGGCTGAATGGAGAGCCCTCGATCCTCCATATGACCGGAGCTGAGTAGTAGAGGTGCCTACGGGGCTAAAAATAGCCAACGGAGGAGGAGGTGGCACCACCCATCCGAGCGGTCGGTGGGTGGCCGCTTGGTGGTCGCCCAATGGCCACCCAACGACAGAGCGAATTTGTATGGGAGGTACCGACGCTCTTATCAAAATACTCAATTTTTTTGATTTTTTTCAATTTTTGAGCCTCAGACTGCGTGCTGGGGAGGCCATACGGCCCCATAGGCAAGATTTTTTTGCCTCAAAAACAATTTTCACCAAAATCGATGAAACAAAAGGCGATCTTAGGGTTTTTGGCTGCTACGAATGCAATGGTGACCTCCATTTGTGGTCAAAGTTCTCCAAAAATTCGGCTACCTCTAGAACTTGCAAAAAAAACTCCTAGCCTGAAACCCTCACAGATCTAGCAAATGATGGCCAAAATTTGCAAAATAAAAGCCAATCCTGAATTTTTCCAGCGCTCTGAATCTAATGGTGAAGCCTGATCTAATCCAAAATGTCACATGGATGAACTCAAGGCATGATACCCTTGAGGAATCCCAAACGAATCCTGCAATGATTTTCTCAAAAATCTGAGAAGGGGTTGCAAATCAAGGCTCTGATACCATGTTAGAAACCAAGATCAGATTTGCAAACCAGAATATCCTTCGACAGAAGAGAAAAATAGAAAAAAGCAGAAATTTGCAAGAAGATGTGCAAATAATTATTATTCAAGAATTCATAATTACAAGATAATGATTTGCTTTATAAAAGCAAAGATGCATAAACCTAATCTTATCTTGAGCAATAAGATAGCTCAACAAGATAAGGATGACAACTAATTAACCTAGGAATTAAATAAATGCCTAAGTAAACTTATGCAAGTGTAATTAAATATTAATTACACTAATAAGATTCTCATCCACCTTAACCTGTCTCCCGAAAAGAATTATTTCTCCATTCTTCCAATTTTTCTCAAAGTATTCAGTGGCCTTAGGATCATCCCCATGAAGTTTTTCAATGAAAGGGAGCAACCCTCCATGCACAACTTGTTTCCAAACCTTCAGGTTCCTCTTGTGCATTTCATAACTATTCGGCTTCACCCTTTTCGTATCTCCTCCCATTGTCACAACCACCTCCCTGTAATCTCTACTAGTGCCAAACTCCTAAAAAAAAATATCATAGTCAAACCAAGGATCCCACAAAGTGTGCCACTCCTTATTGTCAGTTAGGATAATTAACATGACCCTATCAAATCTAATGATGTTGATGTACTTGGCCATAATCTTTCTCATTATCAAAAAAAGTTGTTGCTTTCCCATGCATGATATCATAATCAATTAAAGCCCTCACATCAGCTCCCATGTACCTAAGGTTCCACCACGTGGTCAACCCCTTCTATTTGACCCCCTTGTTAGCAAAGAAATCAGCCACACTATTAGCTTCCCTAAAAGTGTGAGATAATTTAATTTTATCAAACTTTTCTAAAAAGTATTTAGCATCTTCAATCCAATTCTTGATAGTCTAGGAGGGAGGGGGCCTACCTAGGATGCATTCAATAATGTTTTTAGAGTCCCCTTCTAGCCATAGATTTTTAAAATTCAGACTATGAGCTAATTTAATAACTTGATAGGCTCTAATAGCTTCAGCCACATGATTATATTGAGATCTAAGGGAAATAGCCACCGCCACTAAAAAATTACCATTATCATCCCTAATCACACGTCTACTTCCAACCAACCTCGGGTTTCCCTTAGCCGCACCATCGAAGTTGGCTTTAATCCAACCACTAGGCAAAAAACTCCAACACACTCCTTCTTGGTCTTTTTTAGGCTGGTTTAGAAGTCCTTGACACATCCTTTTTAGTGTTCCATTCCTTAGCTATCTTCAAGTCATAGGGAGAGCACACCACAATCTCCAAATTATTAACTTTCTAAGGGATTATGTTAAAGTTTTCCACTATAAGCCTAAAAAAAATTTCAAACACATTGTTCCCTAAAGATTCCTTGTCCCTAAAAAGTATGTTGTTTCATTCCTTCCACACACCCCAGGCTATGAAAGGAAAGGTGAAAGCCCAAAGTATTTGAATGTAAGGGTTCAGACTAGGCCCTTTCCATTGTGAGAAAAAGTCTTCAATAGAATAAGGGAACACCCATGATATATTCTAGAGAGCCAAGAATTTACCCCAAATGGTAGAAACAAATGGACAATGGAGAAAAAAATGGCTAGCATACTCCACCTCATTTTTGCAATGATAGCATCTATTAGGGATTTGGATGCCTCACTTACAAAGATTGGCAAACATAAGCACATTGTTTTGAAGAAGAAACCAAAAAAAAATGTTGAATTTGGGAGTCATATGTTGTGTCCAAGCTCTAGCCTAGAAAGGAGGAAGGGCTTGAGAAAGGGATAGTAGAGAGATAGCTAAAGACACATAGTAGTTTCCTGAGGGGTTATCAGTCCAGACTAAAAGGCCATCCTACTAATTCTAACCCATCTTAACAATCATCAAAGAAGATTGAATTGGGGCAAGCTCCGGACTTAGCTGACACAAGTCCACCCAACCCCCATCATGCCAATAGTCCTTAACTTGAGTACCAAAATTCATCTTGCAAATGCCAACCCACCTATTAAACCTTTCATTATTGATTAGGGGCTCCTTTAGTTACCATATGTCCTCCCAGAACCTGGCTTGATTCTCACTTCTTATGTGCACCCAACACCTAAATCAACAATCTTTCTCACAATAATCATCTCATTCTAGCAAGTTGATCCATGGGGAAATAAAGGAGAATCCAACAAAGCCTTAAGAGATCCACAATTGGTCATATATTTACTTTTTAAAATTTCTTTCCATTCCCCATTAGATGAATAGGACCTCCAAATTTGTTTAGCAAGAAGCGTCTTATTCATTATTCTGATCTTTCTAAGACCCAACCCTCCCAAATTTTTTGGCCTACAGACAAGATCCCATCCAATAAGAGGCATTCTCTTTCTTTCTTCAACACTCGAACAAAGAAATATTTTTTTGGATTGTTTCAATAGCATCTGCAAATTTAGCAGGGATTTTGAAAAGACTTGAGGCATAAATCAGAAGGTTCTGAAGAGAGGCTTTAAGGAGTTGGATTTTTCTGACTTGACTAAGAAGAGCTCCTTTCCAACCAATAAGCTTTTTGCTAAACCTATCATTCAACGAGCTCCAAAAGGAAACTGGAGGTTTAAGGCCTAAGGGTAATCCAAGATAAATAGAGGGTAAAGAATCCACTCTACATCCAAGGATTCTAGCTATCTTGACATACCTATGTTCAGGGGTGTTAAAAAAGAAAAGAGAACTTTTTTTTTCTGTTGACCACCTGACTAGAAGCCCTCTCATACTCATCCAATATTTTTTTCAAAATCTTAGCTTTAGTCATAGTAGATCTCCACATCAACATGGTATCATCAACAAACTATTGATGTGAATAAGTTAGATTACTAGAAGAGGGCCTTATTCCAACAAGAGACCCTTGATCAACCAGTCTTTTCAAGTTTCTCCCAAGACATTCAGCCATAATCATGAACAAGATGGGTGAGATAGGATCACCCTGTATTAAACCTCTCAAGTTTTGAAAAAAATGTGATGGGGAACCATTCACCAAAATGGAAATAGAAACAATGGAAACAAGTTGATTCACCATTTGAAGGACTTTGTCACTGAAACCAAACGCCCTGATGATTTTGGTTAAGAATTTTCAGTCCACGCGGTCATAGGCTTTCAAGATATCCAACTTTAGGAGAAAACCTTCAGTTTTGAATTCCACAAGGGAATGGATATCCTCATGGATGATGAAAATTGAATCGAGGATCTACCTTCCAAAAACAAAGCCATTCTATTGAGGAGAGATCAATGAAGGCAGAATAATGAGTAGCCTAGATGTCAAAACGTTTGAGATAATTTTGTAGAAAGAATTACAAAGGCTAATAGGTCTGAAGGCTTCAAACTCCACTGCTCCTAGTTTATTGGGTATCAGGACCAAAAAAGTAGCATTTGGTTCCTTGAGGAGACTTCTTGATTTGAAGAATTCTTTGAATACATTCACAACATCCTCTTCAACAATCTCCCAAAACCATTGAAAGAAAAACATGGGGAACCCATCTAGACCAGGGGCCTTGTTCCCTTCAAAGGAAAAGACAACTCTCTTGATTTCCTCCCTAGAAGGGATAGCAACAAGCTTGGTATTATCTTCCTCTCCAACAACATTGGGGATGGCCTCTAAAAGGTAATCTTTCTCTTCTTGATTGATTCCCCCGCTCACCGAGAGGAGATTACTAAAGAAAAGAATGGCTTGCTTTCTAATGTATTCATCCTCCTCAAACTAATTGCCATTAATTTCAATGTGGGAAATTTTGTTGGTAGCCTTGTGTTTTGACACAAACAAATGAAAATATCTGGTATTTTTATCTCCAGCATAGAGCCACAAAGATCTTGATCTTTGTCTCCAAAGATCCTCCTCTTTGGCTATAATATCATGCATTTTCACCAGTAGCTCATTCTCTTTCTCTCTATTATCATCAATATATCCTTCCCTCTAGATTTTATCTTGAATCTCCTCCAACTCCATTTGAAGTTCAGACTTGATTCCAAAAATGTTACCAAAGGTCTTGTTATGCCTTACATAATAACCCCATTTTATTCTGGCACAAAATGGGTCCCCCTTTGTTCTCTTCTTTTCTTTCATCTTTTGGTTTTCTGCCTTAGGAATTTTCCTTTTATGCTGTCAGAGCCGGGTCTGAGGCTGAATTTGAGCTTTGAACTCTTTTGATGTTTCTAGTTTGGGTTCCATCGCGGGTCTGACTCCACTTCTCTCTCTCTTCTTCGTTGGTCTTTTTCCTTTCGTTTTCGTGTCCTGTACCTTTGCCTTTTTGTCAGCCTTTGGCATTTTTCTTTTTGTTTTGGTGGGCTCAGAACCAGATCAGAAACCGAACTTGGAATTCCTTCCAAGTTCTATTTTCTATTCCTTCCCCAGTCCCAGTTCTGCCTCTTTTGTTTTTTTGTGTCACGTGTCTTTTCATTTTGTTCTTGCGAACCCGAAACCAGAACTAGAACCGGACCCTAAAACTTTTTCAAGTTTTAGGTTTGGTTTCCATTCTGATTCCAGTTCCACATGTCTTGTTCTTTTGCTTTTGTTCCCTTTGTGTTTGGTCATGGGTTTTCCCTCCCCTTCCTTTTTTTCTTTCTTATCCTTTCTTCATCTTTTTCGGGCAACATTGGAGGTGCGTTCAGAATGGAATTTGAACTTGAAACTTGAAAAAGTTTTTGGTTCAGGTTTGGTTCCGGTCCCGGCTCCGTTGTGCCCATCTTGTTTTTCCTCGGTTCTGATCACTTGGTCGGGTTTTTCTTTTGTGTTTTCTTTTGCAGACGCAGAGCCGAGATGGTGTCTGAACTGGGAAATGATGGTAGTTCCCATGGCTTGTTCCCATCTCGACTCTGGTCCTGGTTCTAATTTATTTTTGGCCCTGCCCTCGCCAGTTTTTTAAAAAGTGAGTGATGTCATTTCTGGGTCGTATTTTGTCTCGATCCCGGTTCCACTGGGATTCATCCAATTTTACCTCTTGTCCCAGTCCCGATGCAGTTTTGGTTCCGCATCTGCCAGTTTTAAAAGGGAAGTGTATTCCCATTTTGGTCTTGGTTCCGCCTCCACCGGTTTTGAACAAAGGTGTTGTTTTTTGGTCTAGTTTTGGTTCCACCTCCGCCAGAGTTGGGTTTCTTTTTGTTAAAATTGAAGGCATGATAAATAATGATATATTTTATTTTCCTTTGAGAACTAATCGAGGCATCTATTTTGTAGGATCAAGTTATTTATCTGAAGATGTCTCTCGAGGAAGTTTCACCAAAGGATCTGAGTTCAGCATGATGTCTGGCTGAAGGAATAAAGTCTTGCCGACTCGGAGAATCTCAACGAGGGAAGGCAACTTCGGCGAAAGGTCTTGCCGACCTGATAAGGTCTCGCTGACATATTTTGTGCCCTCGGTGTGGCATGTTGAGCGCAGTGTAACATCTCGCCGACCAAGCAAAGTCTCCCTGAAATGAAATGAGCTCTCGGCGAAAGGACGCGACTTCGGTGTAGTGTCTCGGCGAAGGAAGTTAGTCTCACCGACAACTTGCAAAAGGATAGATCTGGAATGGAAAGGGGGTCGAAGGAAGAAGAAGGAAGCCATGAGTCATATGCCAGCTGGTGTCTACTGACAGGGGTAGCTCAGCATTAATGGTGAGATTTTAGGACATTCAAAGCGGCTCCATTGGAGTTTGAAGATGGACACAGAGGCGTAGGAGTTAATGCTATAAGCTACAAAATATCTGAGATCATCCCTGGGATAACCTTTTACCAACATGGATAGCAGGGATTCGTAATTAATGCATAACCAACTTTCTTCAAAAGATCTAGACGTTGACCCTCTTGCAACCGACGGATATTTTGTAAACCCTAAAAATAGGGGCCGACATTCTTTTTGGGAGGTGGTGTATAAATGGCATTCTTGCATCTTTGTAAATGGTTAGAAGTGAAAGAAAAGTTAGCAGAAATAGGAAAGGAATAGAGTAGACAGTTCTAGATAGATTTAGAAGAGTAGGGATTTTTTGAAGGATAGAGGAGATAGAACTACATCTTGTTTCTTAGTAAAGGGAGCTTCTTTTGTCTTCTTAGGGTAGGAGTTAGATTCACCATAGAAAGTAATGTATCTTTCTAGTTTCCTTAGTGTAGATGGAAGCAGTCTGAAGACACAAGTTTTTTGTACACTGGTGATTGTGCCAGATTTGTAAATGTTGCTTATCTATCTCACCAATAGTAGAAGCAACCAAATTCGAATCTACTTCATATTGTGTTCCAGAATGGTAGTTATCTTGAGTTAATCATTTGATTTTTGAAAGCTTTCAAGGGATGAAATATTATTTTGTGTTTTGTTTAAATGGTAACTTATAATCAGTTGTTGAAATCAGCACTGTGAATGGATGCAACTGTGTGTTAATCACAAGTTAATTTTTTTCTTCAATTTTAGTTAGCAATTCCTTGGGAGGTAATAAGTCTGGTTAAGTTAGATGAAATATCATTCTTTTCAGTACCAAAAGCTTGATCTATCTTTTTTATGTTTCTTTAGAAACCCTAGTTAAAGTAGGTTTAAATTCATACTTGATCTTAGAATAATCCATAAGTCCAACACCAGTAGGCCCCTTGAATATTACTATTACATTGACAATTAAGCAACATCAGCATAGTTGAGAACCAACTACAAAGACCTTGGGAGTTGAGACATCCATGTGTTGTATTTCTCTTTCAGGAGAAACAGAATAGCAATATTTTGTTTAACTGTTGTTGTGCCATTTCCACCGTCAACAGGTCTCTTTCTTCCATTTTCTTATTTTACATTTGACTTCCCTTATTTTCTTCGTCACCTTAAACATGGAAGTCACAGGGACATGAATGTTCCACCATTTCCTTATTTCATCAAATATCTAAGGATGGGAGAGCCACATTCTTTCGAATCTAAAGCCCAGAGAATTTCTCTTTGCCTTTATAGGATCCACCAAAAAACTTATAGGAAATTGGTCAAAGCCCACCCTAGAAGGGGCCTTTAAAGAATAGTAATAGTTTAAAAACCATTTATCAGAAATTATGATTCTATCTAACCTCACTTGGATTAGATCCTTACCATTTCTTCGATTTGACTAGGTATAGGCAGCTCTTTGAAGATCCAGATCAATCAGCACCTGGTTATTGATGAAGTCCAAAAGGTCCACTCTACTTTCCATATTAACCTAGGAGCCTCTAAACTTCTCATCTTCTTGAAGAGGGGTGTTACAATCTCCCATAACCACCCATGAATCATTATTAAAGATCGTACAAAAGGAATAATGCTCATTTGTCTTGCCCCTTTCCCATTAGGGGCATAGATGTTTGATTGAATCCAACAAAAATTATCTCTGATATGAGTAAATTTGTTAGCCACATGATTAGTGCTCTCCAACAGTGGTTCCCCTTTTATGAGATTATGGTTCCAAAAGGTAACTATTCCCCTTGAGGGACCTTCTTAGTTGTTTCCATGGACGCCATAGAACTGAAACATCTTAATCTTTTCCACCTCCTTTCACATTTTGGATTCTTCTACAAGAAGAATATTAGGTCTATGATCCCTAACAAAATTGTGCAAAACATCTTGCTTATGGAGGCTATTCAAATCCCTTATATTCCATGGCATTATTTTCATGTCTTACTAGGAGATTGGAGAATCTCTGAAATGGTCTTTTGAACACCATTCATAATATCCTGAAAACTATTAGGCTCCCTCGGCCATTTTACCAATTTTCTTCCTTGGTTGCTCTTTGTAGCTCCATAATCTACCTCAGCTCGGGTTCTTGTAGTGACTCCACTCGGGGTGTTCTACTGCTTTTTTTTCTCCTTCTTTTTCTTGGATAAAGAGATGGTATCATCTCTGTCAGTATCTTCTTAGCTTTCCATCTCTCTTCCTAATTCCCAATCCTTATCAGACATCCTTCTTTGATCCCAAGGAAGAGTGTCCATCAATCCATTCTTATACTGGGTCGAGTTATCACTTGAGAACTCTTGAGTCAGATTCAAGTTCTCATAAGTATCCTTGACATAATCTGGAGTGATAATAATTCCCAAAATCTGTAAAGATTCCATGCAAGAAGGGATACTTCCTCTAGAAGCAGAGGGAAGAAGAGCAATACCTATTTCCAGAGTCAGGCCCTGAATAGGAATATCATCCAATCCTGGTTCCCCATCCTCCTTACCTTCATAATCCATTTCAATGTTGTTAATAGAGGAATTCAGATTTGGCAATCCATTCCCACAAACCTCCAAGTAACCCTCTCCTTCCCTCATTCTTGAGAGATTCTTTGACTCATTTCACTGAGGCTCCTAAAGATTCAAATCTTCCTTGGACCCCCCTTCGACATTGATTTCTGGGACAATTACCTAAGCTTCAAAATTCTCACTCCCTAACTTGTTGTTATGGGAGTTCACTTTTCTTTCTTTACCCTCCCCCTCAGGCTTCTTTTGCCAAATAGTCTTTAGATTAGGCGGTGGTTTCTCTTTCTCCTTGTTGGTATTTCTTAGTCAAATGCCCCATTTTTCTACACTTAAAGCAAGAAAAAGGAATCGATTCAAACTCTATGGCTTGCGTCCAAATACCCAAATTTGACTAGATTTCAATTGAAGAGGGAAGGTCGACATTCTGGGACACTCCCACAAAGATTCTAGAAAACACAAGCCTTTTTTTGGCAGCAGTCATTGGATCTATTGAAAAAAGCTCCCCAAAAGATTTAGTGATGCCATTGAAGACATCCTCATTCCAGTATTCCAGAGGAAGACCTAGAAGTCTAGCCCATACTAGTACATTCTCAAAAATGGAGTCTGACAGGTCCAGATTAGATGTCCATTTCTTAAGGGCCAGGGAAGATTTCCCTATAACCCAAGGACCATCGCTTCTCATGGCCACAATATCCTCCTTGCAGGTAAACTCAAAAGCAAAGCAACCTTTAGGAAGTGCTGCTATAGTAACTTTACCATTGGTTTTCCACTTATTTTTGACAAAATCCCTAACCACTTCAATATTTGGTCTAGGGCCCATAAACTTTCCAACCAACACTTTGTCCATTAAGGCAATATTATGATCAATAATTGGATCAAGCACAAAGATGGAAACTTACCTTTCGCCAGTTCAGAAATGTTGCACACTAGAGGGAAAATCCATTACCATTGGGTTTAACTCCAAACAGAGAAGACCATGGTTTGTGTTTTGCTCCTTCCCCTCCAGCAGCCCCCACCACCTCGTTGGTTTTTTTTCCCTTCTATCCTTCGAAAGATCCCACAAGGTTAGTAGACAAGACAACCTTCCCTCTCGGGTCCACCTAAATATTGTTTCTGGTGTCCTTCTCATTTGAATCATCCTTACCTTTCTTCCCACTTGGAACTTGCATCGATTTTTCTTGCGATTCCTCAAATCCTACTCCACGGCCTACTCCATTGTTCGAAGATTCAAAATCCTGCTTTTCCTACCCATGCTCCATAGTCTTGTCCATGCTCCACTAGTTGTTATTCTACTATTACAAGTTGTGTAAATTGTGAGATTTTCTTTTATTTTTAGTAAAGAGGACCAAAACCAACATGATTTTTTGAATTTGGATCAATTATGGTAGAATTTGTGGACAATATTTTGATAAATGGATTTAGTAAGCCACTTGGTTTTTTAGTTTTATTTTTATCTATTTACTGGTACATGAGGATCAAATATTGCATGATTTGTATGATTGAATTATAGGTACTATTATGCTACCAAAATTACTCTACTAAATGTTGGTGACACTTCTATAAATGTATAGCCTAATATTTGAATTGTAGCCACCTAATTTTTAAATAATACAATTCAATTTTCTTTGGAGTGGGGTTTTTCTTCTAGAATGGTTTTCCCCATATAAATCATCTTATCATAGTGTAATTCTCTTTATGCATTATATTTTGTAAAGGTAATATGTCTATTTTTTTCCTACATAAATTGTTGGAGCACCCAGGCCTCCACTGCACACTGAATAATCTTCACAGCTAAGAGAAGTTACACGCACAAAACTATTTCACCAAGTAGAGTGAATAAATTGAGATATGATAAATTACATATTGTACATGATTTTTAAAGTTGAAAAAAACATAGACGGGTGAAAATCTACCCTATGAGAAAAACTAATTATCCCTATGTTAAAACTTAACACACTAACACCCCCCCCTTAAGTGCAAACTTAGGGAGAATTATAATGCAAAAATGAAGGTGCAATATGGATTCCGGCTACACAACCATGTTAGGTACTCATTTACAATACAATCTCTCATAACTGGAGAAAAGGAGAAAAAACCTTGTAGGAAAAAACCTCTCTCCAAAAGAGAGAAAAAAAAACAAAAAAATGATGCATGGATGGAGGATTCAATCACACCCCCCAAGGACTACCCTATGAGAAAAAATAATTATCCCTATGTTAAAACTTAACACACTAAAACCCCCCCTTAAGTGAAAACTTACAGAGAATTATAATGCAAAAATGAAGATGCAATATAGGTCTCGACTACACAAACATGTTAGCTACCCATTTACAATGCAATCTCTCATACCCAGAGAAAAGGAGAAAAACCCTATGTGAAAAAATCCCTCTCCAAAAGAGAGAAGAAAAAAACAAAAAAAATGTTGCATGGATGGAGGACTCAATCACACCCCCCAAGGACTAAATACATCATGTATATACAATCAATAGCCCCCCCATAAGAGGGAAAGAGAGACTATATAGCCCCCCCACATTGTGTAATCACCTGCAAAAATGGTAAGTGACTAAAGACAAAACATGATCCAATGTCAAAAAATGATATTTCTCCCCTTGGGAAGAAACCAATCCACTAGTGAATAAAGAAACTCCAAACCAAGAGATGAGGAAGGAAGTCTCGAGAAGTATGAAGTCTCTGTAGGCAGCTCAAATGGCTCCATGGTGATGCCGAATGATACCACAATCAAATAAAGATCTAATGAAGACTTAAAAACATCAACCTCCAAAGACAATGATTCCTCCAAATTCTACACAAGATACTCCAACTCACTACCAAACTATGAAAAAAGAAGAGAAGAAGAAAGAACAAAAGGGTATGAAGGTTCCCTCCTCACATTAGAAGTAGTGAAATCAACTCCTTCAAAGAGGAGATGAATATCATCAATGGTGTCTTCCAAATCATCGATGTGAGACTCCAGAAAAAAGAATGATATGTCTACAAGATAAGAATCCCAATGAGGTGGATCTGGAAAATAATATGCATCCTATTGATCAGGATCATTGAAAGTAGCAACCAATGAATGTGAAGGCTCAATAGGTATCTCTATAGGAGGAGTGTAAACCTCATCATCCTCATCATCCAGATGTGCTAGGTGTTCCAAACAAGAAAACTCTTGTAGTGTATCAAAGTCATATGGAATATTATCTAAATCATCAAGAAGTACAAGACAATCTGAAGCAGGATCATCTGGGAATGGTGGAGTATCAGGATCTCCATATAACACCCAAAGTTTTGTCCATAGAGCATGTTAGCAATGAAACAAAATGTGTTATCATCTACATGAAGAGAAATCACTCCAAAAACATGATCTCTTTTGGAACACCAAAAAAACTTTTTTCTCCAAGAAGTATCCATTTGAGGAACAAGACCATATAGATATGGAAAAAGATGAAGCCATCTCAAGTACTTCAATATACCATCTCTCCATTGTTTATAGCTCTCTCTTTTCAAGATGATTAGAGAAGGGTGAGATGAAAATCCCATTATGATAAGATAATTCTTTGAGTTTACAAAGACATTATTAGGAAAAAATATGGTCTACAAGATTGCTTGACAAATATCCTTATTTGCATAAATCACCAACCTCAAGATCTTAGGTTTTGATTATACCATTCACAAATACCACTGATACACAAGACACAAAGCACCCTCCATCCATGGGCCATATGGGGCTTTTCTCTAGTTAAGTAAAGGACCATTGGGCTATCAAATTAGCCAAAGACAATCCATAGGATGGATGTGGGACTAAAGTCCCTATCCCTATGCCCAAAGACCGAACCCACCAGCCACCTTGCTGCAAAATAAAACCTTAAATGAAAAATGTTATGCCAAACATTATAAGCATGAAGGGTGTCCCCGTAGAAGGATTGGAAAGACCAATCACATCAGTCCCTCGCCAAAAAAGAAGATCGGGTGAAAAACATTGGAGATTCCACTCTGCCAAAGGGAAATGTATAAAGCACATACTTCCAAACATAGCTTCGATGAGACCATGAGGTTGAACAATGGGGAGGAACCTTTCACTTGACAAAGTAGCCAGAATTCATATTCAATCCACAATATCAATTTAATCTAGTGTTCGATCCATACTCACCACACAAGGTATGCAATCGGCCTTAGATGGATCGAGTGCCTTACTTACACCCCAGCTCTCAGGTATAAACCTGCGCCTAGGCTCTAACCGATTGTGCAGAGAGTTGACATCGATAGCTTAAGAAGATGCCACCTTCACTAGGAAATAAAGTTCACTATAGGTATAATCTTTGTGAATTGAGAGATCACCTACGAGATGGGTCTGCAGAGACTCAGCCACGGGAGTAGCCTCTTCACCTAGTGTATTCCGATGAGATGGATCCACAGAGATAAAAGAATCTGACCTAATAAAAGATCTATCACAAACGATATCTCAGGAAATTGATCCCACAAAATCTATGAAATGAAACCCAACGGTCCTCAAAACTGTGTCAATTCATGACTGAATCTGCACCTTTTACGTTAGGAATTGTGCATAGATACAACACTCCAAACTCGCTAAAGTAGAACGAAGCCTATGTGAGTTTCCAATCAGCTGGAAGGAATCCCAAAAATGACACCAAATCAGAAATGAATCTGCAACTTCTCGAGAGACAAAACCCTCTGCGATCTACAGAATGCGATGCTCATCGAGGAGAGATCATGGTGTCAAAGACACCCTACACGATCTCTAGGAAGAAAAAGTGATCTCAAAAAAACCTTGATGAAAACTCTCAAACAAAAGGGGTGGTAGGATGGGAAAGCTCTAATACCATGTTGGAGCACCCAGGCCTCCACTGCACACTGAATAACCTTCAGGACCGAGAGAAGTTACATGCACAAAACTATTTCATCAAGAAGAGTGAATAAATTGAGATACGATAAATTACATAAACAGGTGAAAAACTACTCTATGGGAAAAACTAATTATCCCTATGTTAAAACAACACACTAACATAAATCTCCTTAAAGCTTAGTGTATGAAGCATTTCCACACCATATGTTCCTTTCAAAACACCTCATAAGTGTAAAGATGATTTACATCATGTGTACAAGTTCTTAATCAAGGAAAATAAAGAGAAAATACAAGTACTTGAAAAAAAGAGAAAATACCATTTATAAATTGATATGTAGACATCCAAATTTGGACACTTAAATTATCCAAATTTATCACTTTCGCCTAAACATCCTCTTATCCGATTAAATAATATTTCTATTATTTAATTAATATCTTTAATTCCCAAATCCTAATTATTACCCTCCTTAATCCTCTTTTCATCAAATAAATTAAATAAATATTACATTTATTTAATTCCTCACATGACATTTTCACCTAATCCTAATCCATTTCCTAATCTCTAATCCATTATTAGGATGTGTCACATCCTCCAACTTTTGCAAGTTGGCTTTTAATCCTTATTTATCTTCTAATTACTGATTAATTAAGCCTAATCATTCTCCAAGGAATTTTTAATTCCTTTTTATTCTTCCTAGATTCCCCTCTTTTATATGTGAATTTTTAATTCACATTCCATCCTTCCAAAGCTTCTAGAACCTTGGACTTGTCACAATCTCCACATGTGACCAACCTTGGACTTGTCACAATCTCCACATGTGACCAAGTCCCACCTTTTTGGAGCCCACCTTTTATCCTCTAGATCATCCTATGAGTGTGAATTTTTAATTCACATTTATATCCCCAACCACCTTTCACTTTCCCATGTAGATTTTTGAGGAATTCCAAAATTTCTCAAATGTCTCTTTCACTCCCACTTGGGGACAAGAAATCCCTTTTTGTGGAAATCTCCTCACTCCCCAAGGTGCATGTCCTTTTCCACCTCATGTACCTTCTTGACAACTCATCTCCACCTCATATCCCCTTGTCCACTTCACCCTCCACATGTCAAGATGTGAGGGCTTGTGGGTTCTCAACCCACCATAGCCCTTCATCTTGGCCTTGTTGGATCAATCTTGACCATTGAATTCTCTAGAGAATTCAAGATCTCTATAAATACCCCCTCCTCAAGGGCATTTTAGAACACTTTTGATTTGAGCAACTACATGCTGCCCATTTTCCTTCCCAAACACTTTGCACTCTCATAACTACATGCTGTCCATTTGAACCCTCAATCCTTTGCCATCATTTAGCCATCTTTGTTAATCATTTGCATCTACAATCTTGCATTTAGACATTCAAACAATCATCTAAGGAGCACACAACCAATCCAAGCAAGGGCCAATCAAAGAGGTATCAACAACAAGGGAGGTAAAATTGCTTGTGTTTCATTTTATTTACATTCCTTTTCGTTGTATCACTCTTTTGGCTAATCTTGAGGTGTCCTTGGTATTTTGTCATTTCCATTTCTTAGTTATTTTGCACATTTAGAGTAGTAGAAATTCCAAGGTATCACATATACAAATAAAAAATAGTGTATTACAAATGTTTTAAATAATAATCATGGAGAGATCAAATAAAATTATTTAAAAGACCAAAGAATCAAAAAATGATTATTTTTTTAAGAAAAATATTCTTCATGTCATCATATCATGGTCAAAGATATAAAAAATTACAATCTACATAATTTTCCATCATAATTTTCCAAGATTAGTAGATAGAAAGCCCTTTTGATGGTGAACAATAAACATGCCCATGGCCCCATATGACCAAGATTGGAAAATAGAAAACCTTTTTAAATGGAAATAATAGACATGACAAGTGAATGAAGAATGTCCCTTGTATTTTTTTCTATCAATAGTCACTTTTTTTTCTTCCTATCAATGGCCACTTGTACTTTATTTCTAATGTTTTTGTTTCAATGAATAGTTTACAACAAGCCTTTTTACCTCTTGCTAAGTTCCAGTGTCATTCTTGCATGTATAAGATAAAGATCTAAAGTTTATGTTGTTTTAACATAGATCATTAAACAAATTCAATTTGTTATAGTTGGGCACGTATAAGAACTTGAGAAAGATTATACTCTCATATTAGTAATAATAGATTAAGATGGTAGGTACAATTGCATAAGGTGTTATTGAAAAGTTTGTTGAGACATGATAGTCCAACAAGTAGTTGAAGAGTTAGCGCTGGTTGAAGAGGAGAAATAGAACTATAAGCAATGTGATAAAATACGTGGATTCACTTTCTACACAATATGACAACATCAAAGAATGGATACAAAATGTTAGGGACATTTCTTGGGATGCAAAGGACATTGTGGAAGAGTTTTCCATTCCTCCTCTTTACATAATATGTGTAACCTAATGTTAATTTGAAATCCTAAAGAATTTTTTTTTTTGCTATAGGATGGGGAAAAAATCAAGAATTGAAAGAAAGAATCAATTCCATAATGAAAAATTGAGAGTGACTAAATATTTTCCATGATTTAGTTCTCTCATATCAACTATCAAATAGTACAAGGGGGAGAACAATGTGGACAGGAAATAGTGTGCTACCAAGTGATTCACACCTTGTGGAGATTAAGCCAAAGCTTCAACATCTCATTTCCTTGATAGATGAACCACCTACCCTAGTCATTGCTATTGTGGCATGATGGGTGGAGTAGGAAAGACATTTCTTTTTCAAAATGTTTTTGAAAAAATCAAACAAAGGCATGAATGTCCAATATGGCTTTCCATATCATAGTCATATTTTGTTCATAAATTACAAGGTTTTTTGGCATCACACATGAGAGATCTAAAGGATGTTGTAAAGTATTTAATATAAGAGTGAATGGCAGAGATGATTCATTACAATTTAAAAGGAATAAAGTTGCTCAATGCTCTAGAGGGAAACGAGAGAGGATAGCATCATTATGATGCTTGGTATTCCAATGGGCAATGATATCCAACATAAAGTTATGGTTACAACCAGAAATAGGGGAGTCGAGAAAATTATTCATGCTCATATATATGAGATGGAGAATTTATCTAACAAAGAGAGTTGGAAATTGCTATGTGCTTATGCCTTCCTCAATTATATACCTTGAAGAGGTGGCTCATCAAGTTGAAAATCAGTGTGGGAGATTACCATTGGCTCTAAAGATGATGGGAGATTCTCTCTCTAGCTCTAGAGATACAAGTGAGTGGGTCTCTAGATTGTACCAACTCAAAGAATCAAAGCTACATTGATAGAAAGAGATCACTAATCCTGAAAACCACATGATAGAGATTCTCAGGCTGAGTTATGCCTCCTTACCTAGGTGGGTGCAGAAAGATTGGGGGCCAAAAATTGGCCAACACCTTTAATTTTTTTGAAAATTTCAAAATGTGAGAACATTATAACATGCTCATGTTATGGTTTGGAGTGATCAAGCCTTAGGCTTGACCACTACAAGGAAAAAATGTGATCACATTATAACACGAGCGTGTTTTTCCTTATTTAAACAAAAAAAAATAAAGTTCGCATAATTGTTTTTCTACTATTTCCAATTTGGTCCATGGCTTGCAAACCCTCCAAAATGTGCTCACATTCTAGGAAGTAAAAAATTGCTCCATTTCTTCACCAAATCTTCATCAATTTTTTTCCATAACGTTGGGGAGGTTAAAGGAGTAAGTTGTTTTTTATGTGAATTTGGTATTAAATAGGTAGATTCAATATTTTTTTATGTATTTTTATTTAATTTCCAGGAAATGATAATGCACCTCCTTCTCCTCCTCAAAATACTAATTCACCTCATTCTAAAATCCCTCCTAAAGAACAATCCCAACAATTCCTCAACATGCTCCAAGAACTCAATAAAATTTAATGGGGAAAATTGAAAATAACAAAGACCAAATTGAGGAGTTTAATTGCAAGGTTGAGAGATCTTGCAGGCACAAATAAGTAGTTGGTCAAATAAGAGACATGATTTTAGAGAATTTTATGTAGATAAATTATCATATAAACAAGTTAAAGATGAAAAAATTACAAAATTTGACTTGTGTGCACTATTCATGAACCCTATAAAGAATCAACATTTACATCCTTCTAGAAAGAGGTTCCCTAGATACATTGGTGCAACCACCAAGGGGTAAAGAACAATTTTTGGAGGCGGTGGATAGTTTTTGGCCATCCTCCATGCAACAAAAATGAGGTGCCACTATATTTTTACAGGAAAGTCTACTGTGAGTTTGTCCTCAATAAAATCCCAAACTATTTTGAAATGCATGACTTCTAGGGTAGAGGTGGGGGCTCTACAGAGGATAAAGTGGGGGCACATATTAATACTTAGTGGCCAACAAGAAGAGCACTCGCTAGACTAGCATATGAGCATGTGACTATCCCTTCCATTGTGAAGGAGAGTGTTGAAGTTGATACATTGCAATTGATTAGTTCCCTCACCCATAGCCTCATACAACATATTAGTCCTCTAGCACAGGGTGAGTCAGGTGAGTCTTCGAGGAGTAGAGTTCAACCTAATTTTTTCAGGATTGTGGGTCAATCTGTGTTTATGATCCCATGGATAGTCAAGATACTGGTGCCTAGGGTACATCTATAGTTGATCAAACATTCAACCTTGATAGTCAGTTAAATGTTAGCAAGTTCATTGAATTTAATTTATTAAATTTTATTTTTGAAATGCAAGATAAACTAAATTATTTGAATGATTATAATGAAATTTCAAGGTCATAGTTTTCACTCTATTTTCAACAGTTCTTCACCTCCCTATTACTGTGGAGTTATGTAACTAGTAAATAATTATAAATATTACATGTGAATAGCTAAACATTATATGAATGGTATTCTTATATCTCATGTTGGATGTTAAATAGGCTAATCTTGGAGCTTCGACGCTAACACCTATGAGTGGAGGTGGTCATCACAGTTTCTCTCAGGTAATACAAATTATTTATAATTTTAAAATAAAAATTTATATTTGATAATTGAATAATGTATAATAACTTGAATGTTCTATATAGTTTGTATGTATGCTTTGTACTTTTTAATTAATTTGATTTCAGTTTGTTATGCACTTCATAATCTATGAATTTCATTTGTTCATGTTGTTGACCTCAAAAAATGTAGGCTAGTGACATCACTAGCCTGTACCATACCATTTTGCTCTTATCCTCCTATCATCACTAGCTCGTAGCATACCATCTCTCTACTCATTGTTGTTGCTCATGAATTTTTATAATCAATATACAAGGAGCAACCCCATGGCTACAATTTATCGACCAAACAAAAAAAAGCTTTCTTGATAGGTTTGAATTGTTATTTTGTTCATATCCATTTTTCAGTTTGTTGAATTGAAAGTCAGTACAAATATTAAAATTAACTATAGCGGTTATAATTTTTTTAAAGAATCAATAAAAATATTATAAAATATAAAAGTGAAAATAAAATAAATAATTAAATTAAAAGAAATTAACTCTTGATTAAATCAAATAGGTTGAAATTGATATTTAAATGTGATTTTTTACATTTAAAATGTTACTTGTGAAAGTTGATTTTCAAAACAAAATATCTCAAAGAATTTAGAAAGTCAAAGTTAGGTTTGGACACATTGGATGCATTAAACTTCAAATGACCTCAAACAAATAGTGTAAATTGGAATAAAGTGTATCCGATGGGTGTGTGCACTAATCTGTGACATAATAAAGGTGCCAAATTGTGAAAAAACACAAAATAGGCCTTTTTGCATGCACCAAATTTGGTGCTCACCAAATGTAAAAGCTCAATAAAAAAGGCACGTCCATTTTTGCTCATTTTTTCCCTACATAATTTTTCTCTGTTGTTTTTGTGCTCTTCAACCTATGCTCACAAAAAAAATCCCTTTTTTTCTTGTAACTTGTGATTGTTTATGAGGATGCCACCAAGATTTCATAGAGGTTAAAGAGGTACATAATTTTGTTGTTTTAGTTTCACATTTGAATTAAATTGTAGATTGAATTAGTTTTTTCAATTATAATTTGTTTTAATTTTTAGGAAATCAATCTCCACCTCCAAATATTGAAAATTCACAATCACCTCCTCATGAAGACCCTTATGAACAATAAGAACATCAAAATCCTCCCTCAATTTGTATACATCCTATAGGAAAACAAAAAATATCCTAAATCAAATAGAAAACAATAGAAGCGATCTTGAACAATTGATTGCAAGATTAAATGACATTGTTGCAACACACCCTCATAGGAGAGGCATTGTCGAATCCCTACAGTCGATTGTATCTCATGTAGGAGGAATAAGTACACATTAATTTTTGGTCAAATAAGAGGGAGGAATTAAAATGATTTTATGCAAGTGGACTTTCCTATGTGCAAGTGAAGAAAGAGAAAATTAGCAAAGCTGACTTGTGTGCCCTTTTCATAGACCCAAGAACCAATACACCTTTATCACTTGCATGTAGGAGGTTCCCCATCCATTGGTGCCACCATGAATTAATTAAAAAAAAAATTGGGAGCAGTGGTGGATGGTTTTTGACCAACATTCATCCATAACTACAAGGTTCTACACCATTTTTTGAGGAAACTCTATTGTGAGTTTGTCCTCTATAAAAGGTTAAATTATTTTGACTATCTAGAATTTTAGGGTAGAGGTGGGGGTTCCACACATGATAGAGCAAGTGCAAGACATAATTTGTAGCTGGAATTGAGACCCTTAGCTAGACCCATGGTGGAGCATGTGATCATTCCTTCCATTGTGAAGGGTAGTGTTGAGGTGGACACACTAGAATCGATTAGCTTACTCACTCAGAGCTAAGTGTACAGTGTGTGAGGCCTCTAGCAGAGCCTGATGTGGGTGATTCTTCTAGGCCTTGAGTTTCAATCCATTTTTTTCAGTCTTGTGATGTTGTTTGCACATATGATAAGGTATGTGCAGGATCATGATGGGCCAAAAAGTGGCGATATGATGGGTATGTGGTTGATGACTTTTTTTACCCAAAATGCCAAAAAGTGGCGATATGATGGGTATGTGGCTGATGACTTTTTTTTACCCAAAATTGATGAAACAAAAAGGGTTTCTAAAAGAGATTCTCATCTTTCCACCAATATAAATTATACTTTACTTTGAATTTAATAAATTATTATTATTCATTTTCTATTTGAATTATGACTAAAGTCCTGATTGATAGGTTGATTGAAAAATATCTATAGCTTTCAAATAGTATCACAGTTTTTGAATCTGAAACATGCCTCACATTCTATGCTTCACATACTATAGGATTAAAAAAATGAATTTTATGAAGTTTTGACCAAGTTAAGGTGGTCAGACATACGATTTTTTATATTTTTAAAAGTTGTAATAAAAATTCATAATTAATTATTTAACGTACCATGTCATGCATCACATCGACATGAGTCCCTCTACTTATATCCAAAAATCTTATAAATAAATATTATCATTTTATTATGGTTAGGTGGTTTTAATACATTAATCTACTTCTTTATTTTTCTCCTCAAATTTAAGTACTAGTGCATTGAAATTTCAAATTTTCACCAAATAGATTTTAAAAATAAAAATAAACCTAGTGGCTGTGTCTACACTCAATTTTCCGCATTCTATCTTAAGAAGCTTAAATAATATAGATAACTTATTCAGCCTCTTACGCCAAACGTCGAACCTCTAATTTTTCTAAATTTTTCGGCCACTCTATGCCCTTTTTTCCACATCCTGCACACACCGATAGTGAGAAAGTTCTTGGATGCAGCCAAGATACATAAGCCATGAGAATATGGTTACGAGAGATTTCCTCTTGGAGTGGGGTATGTGCGTGCTTATGATGGGCCGCAAAAGTGGCAATATGTAAGTGATATGATGTCCCATGTGGCTGACGATTATTTTTTTACCCAAAATTGATGAAACAAAAAGGGTTTTTAAAGGAGATTCTCAGCTTTCCAACAATATAAATTATGCTTTACTTTGAATTTAATAAATAATTATTATTCATTTTCTATTTTAATTACAATTAAAGTCCCGATTGATAGGTTGATTGAAAAACATCTATAGCTTTCAAATGGTATCACATTTTTTGAATTTGAAACATGTGTCACATTCTATGCTTTGCATACTATAGGATTAAAAAAATGAATTTTATGTAGTTTTGACCAAGTTAAGGTGGTTAGACATAATGAAGTTTTTATTTTTAAAATTTGTAATAAAAATTCATAATTAGTTATTTACTTGGAAAAAATAATACAAAAAAATATGCATCACATTGGGACATGAGTCCTCTTACTTATATCTAAAAATCTTATAAAAAAATATTATCATTTCATTGTGAAGGCATGGTCGAGAGACACCTACTTCTTTATTTTTCCCTGAATTTGGGCACTGCTTGCATTGAAATTTCTAAATTTCACTCAAACAGATTTTAAAAAAAAAACCTAGTAGTTTAGAAACTACATTCAATTTTCTATAGATTCTATTCTTACATGTTTTGAAATAATATATAACTTATTCAAATGTTTACGTCAAGTTTCCTAACTCTGATTTTTTAAAATTTTTTACCACTTAAGGGCCTATTTTTTCCATGATGATCCTGCACATACCCAGTGAAACATTTGGTATTGATACTCAAGTAAATTTTAGTAAGTTCATTTAATTTTATTTATTAAATTTTATTCTAAAATGAAAGAATAACTTAATTAGTAGAATGAATATAATAAAAGTTCAAGGTCAGAGTGTTAAGGATACATGCACCATTCCCACAAACCCCTATATGTTTACATCATCAAGTCCATAGATATGTAACCAATATTACATAAATAATTATTGCATGTGAATAATTGAACCTTATATGAATGATTATCTCATAACACACTTTGGATGTCAAATATTTTGTTGATGGACCTTTGGCATCAAAACCTTGCTACTCTCATCATTGACCAACTTTCACTTAGGTAACCTTTATTCATTAATGGTGTTGTAAAACAATATTAGGTAGTTTTGGTAATTAAAAAACACTATTCCATATGATTGTACTTTTTAGCATAATTCCATATGATTTTGTATAATTTTACTTTGTTCTTTAATGCATCTATCCTCTGAGGTTCTATACAACTCCTTAGGGATTGGTTTTCCTTAATTTTATTTTGAATCAAAATGACATAGCTTTCTTTTCTCAAAATCCCTTTTAGTTTCATGGTCTTCCAAAATTTGGCATGAATCCTCATTCAACCAACCATCTTTAAGATGATCCTTCATATCATTGGTCTTGGTGGTACTTCCACCTATTCCATAAGTTACTTCTTAATCTATATGTCCAAATATATCATTTTATTTCCCATGAGAAGCACCCACATATTAACCCATATTTACTAGCATATGTACTTAGCACATGGATTGCACCTATTGCAAGTGTGTTATAGAACAACATTTAGGAACCTAACAATACCCATTTTCTGAAGGAACTACTCTAGTATATGACTTTAATTTCCCAAAAAAAATTATACCTTTTTTTTCTCATAAAATGTGAGCATTTGGTTGTTGATTTATTCCAATTGTAGTCTAATAAAATCAAACTCCTATCACTAGCACACCCCCTATTAGAGGGTAGCCTAACCTTGAGGAACTTAGCAATTAGAATAAAGAAATTAAAAGTAATCACTAAATTATAAAATATTAGTGACTAACAACTACGAATAGGCACTAGTAACTATAATAACAACTTAGATTGATATAATGTGATAGACCTACAAAAGTGAGAAGATAATAATTAGGCTTTCAATAGAGTACTCTAAATAATTGTGGATGTTGTTGATTTAATGTTATATCAATTTGAGTATATTAACACATGTTCCATGTTTGGAAAACATTAAGAGCAACAACATTTAAAACTAAAATAAATTTTAATATAAATGCAGGAAGTATAAATTCATGTTTAAAAAATGTTAAATTGGAAGCTCCTGGGCCTCGAAAGATTATAGACTAAAAACAAACAACATTTTCTTAAAAGGATGATACAAAGTTAAAGGTTGTTTTTTCCATAGAAAATTTTCTCTGCACAAAAGAAAAATTAATTACTAAATTGCATATCTAATCTTATTATGGTTGAATTCTTTTATTCCTATAGTAAAAATTTAAACTTAAAGCATTAAGACCTTAAACTTGCTTGTTACAAATTTACCAAAAATAATATATAGATTGGAACAATCATAAACAAAATAATTTTAGAGAACTACTACCATTGACTCATGATTTAAATATGAATTGATTTCTGTGATTGTTTATAGAAATTAGTTTATTTTAGAGAACAAAATTATTACCCAAAAAAACCTCTCTAATATCTATAGAAAGATAAATTACAAATCCATCTCTACAGAAATCTAGTTTGTAATATAGAACCATTCGAATAAAATTTATATATTGTAATAATCATCCCTAGCTACTAATTTTTTTTCTTTCTATTATCACATTACACCTTAAGTACTAACTTTATTGACAAGGTAACTTCTATCTAATTTAGAAGTGTCAACTTCATAACCTTGCCAATGATACTTGTAAAATAAACACTATGCCACAATATTACATATTCACACTAAATATGATAAGCTCCCAATAATAGGGTCATTTCAAGACCCAAGCCTATACCTAGAGGATTCATTTACAATAAGCCTATGCCTAAACCAAACCAACCTTAAAAGGTGTCATGCTTTCTAAGTTGAGAAAGGAGTCTTATTTCAAATCTATGTAGTAGTATGTACAACCTCTACTTAGTATTTGGAGTCCAATTGTTTATGGTACAACATTGACCTAGCTACATCGAGGTTTTTTTCTCTTTGAGACCCTATTTTTTTGTGTTGCATATTATGTGGTATATTGATTTCAAATTCTACTTTCAAGACAATAATCAATTATTTTTTTGACCAAGATATATTCTCCCCAATTATTTGATCCCAAAATTCTCAATTTCCATCTAGTTTATATTTTAATTAAACAAAGAAACTAATGAAAGTGAAAAAAACTTCATATTTGTTGTTTCATTTTCAGATGCTGACATTAGATAGCCCTAGTAATGTTTGTGGCATGATGGACCATGGAGTTGTAGGAATAGAAATTTTTAATCCTTTGATAGAGGTATGCAATAGATTAGTAAAGTTGACATTATATTTGCTCTTTTATTGATCTATTATTGAAAATTTTAATGATACTTATATGTATTTTAATTGCTATCTCGATGCTTGCTATAGGGGCTTGCCACACAAGATCAACGTGCTATTGTTGCAGATGAGTATACCAATTATTTGTTTGTGGTAAGTGATTGTTTTATTATATATCATTCCACAATTCAATTTTTATATATTAACGTCTATACTTCTTATTGTATCAATTGAATCTCCAAATGAGTGAAGAGAGGGGGACGAGTTAGCGCATTTGAAAGACAACATCCCTTTCATCTCCATCCAACCAATAGTTAAAGGAAATGTGTGATCTATTTCCTTCCCCTAGTGGGAAATGACTATATATTAGGATCGTTTATTGTATGGCTACATAGAATTTTTAACATATGTTTTGTACTATCGATATGTGACATTTTATGTACATATGCTTTTTTTCCAAGCTTCTATGACTTTATTGGATATATTGTATACTTTTATTGACATATAAAATTGTATGGCCTTATTGCTTTTTGATTAATGAAAATCTTATTTTACCACTATTATCAAATTATATTATTGAATGTTTTTCCTCTCACCTCACACTTCCATAAAGAAACAGCATACATAAGAGCATAATAAAGGTATGCATATTGACTTTGTATATAAAGAATTTTCTTCAAAGGATAAACATATAAAAAAAAGTCATAAATGATATATTAAACCCTCTAAGGAATCAAGTTGTGACATATACAAATGTTATATTCAAAGGAGTAACACATTTACAAAGAAGGATTTGGATATTATGAATGATGCAATAAATGTCAAAGAATTTGACTATGTGGTACATTGTAGTTGTGTTGAGGTTCGACTTTAGCATTGAGTGCTAGTTAAAAAAAGTTGTGTTATAAATTGAGCATGGAAACACAAATATGATGGATTTTATATAAAAATAAGTATGATATATAATAAATGTCTAGTGATTCACTTAAAAATTAATAAACACTCAAGCAAGGCCCTACTAACTAAATAGATGCATAAGTGCATGGAAATGGTGGAAAAAAAGTGGCCACTAATAATTTTGAAGGTGATTAAACATAATGTAATTCCTTATTAAAAATATAATGCAAGCATGTTATGGCTCAATAAGCTTGATCCATAACACAAACACATTATAATATATACATGTTATGTACACATATCAAAATTGCTATGTGTTTATCTTTATAATACACAACATTTTAATCTCTCCCCTTATAACTCTTCCTCACCATCATCTATCATTTGTAAAACACAAATAATTCTTGAAATAAGGCCTCAATGCAACTAGTCACCATTCACATATACATCACATGTACCCATGTCGTACCCTTGTGCTATCTCCACTCGTAAAGAGAGTGTTGACACGGTGTAGCTCGAAATGTTTGGGAGAGTTGGGGTGAAAAATAGGACCATGCATAGCGTAGACATGGCCATGTAGATGTGTTGGGCTTGAAGGTTCAGCCCCATTATACATAGAACAAAAATTAGGCTTTTTGTTAGGCTATCCTACAACTTCACATTGCATGCATCTGATAGTTTTTCAAAAAAGATTCACCATGAAAAAATGGTTTCAAAATTTTCAAAATCTAAGAGAGGTTTTTGTAGAGGGGCCTCACATGCATCTATAGGTTTAGACAAAAAGTTTTTATGTGCCACCAACTTTGAGAAACAATTCGTCAAAGTTTGATATTTTTTTGCACTTAGGGATCTAAGAGAAAGTGTTGACACAGTGTAGTCTAGAACATTCATGAGAGGTGGGTTGAAAAATAAGACCATTTCTAGTGTAGATGTTCCCACCTAGACGTGTTGTCACTAATAGCTTGGCCCCCACGAAGAACAAAAAAAAATTTATCCTACCTTGCAACTTTATACTACATGCATTTGATGCTTTTTACAATGTGCAAAATCTTGTCACCATGGGAAAATGGATTGGAGATATAAAAAATTGAGATTATTGTAAAGGGATGCTACATGATCATGTGCCTATAGATGAAACATTTCTAAGTTCCATAGTTTTCAAGAAAGATCTTGTCAATGTTTGCCACTTTTTTGCACTTTTGTCTTTTAAGAGAAATCACCTCTACAATGTAGCCTAGAATGTTCCTTTATGTTGCGATGAAAAAAAAGACCTTTCCTAGCATAAACCTACCCACCCAAACATGTTGGAACTATCAGTTTGGTCACACAATGAACATAATGAAAATTATACCACCTTGCAATTTTAGACTACATGTATTTAACACTTTTTGCAATGTGTGAAATCTTGTCAACGCAATAAAATAGATTAGAGATATGAAAAACTAAAATATTTTATTGTAGAGGGACCATATGTGATCCTATACCTTTAGACATAACATTTCTAAGTGTCATGGTTTTTCAGAAAGAACTCATCAAATTTTGTCACGTTTTCGCACTTAGAGTTCTTAAGAAGTCGTAAGTACAATGTATCTTGGAATGATCCAACATGCTAAGTTGTGAAACATGGAATTGCTTAGCATAAATCTGCCCACTCGAATGTGTTGAAACTATTGGTTTGGTTGCACAATGAATAGAACACAAATTATGCCACCTTACAACTTTAGACTACATGCATCTAACTCTTTTTCCATCAACTGAAAACTTGTCAGTATGAGGAAATGGATTGGAGATATGAAAAAATGAGAGAGGTTATTGTTGGTAGATGGTCAGTGCTACCCTTGGGATTCATGACAAGGGACTAACTGCCTCCCATGTGATCCATGTATCTACCATTTGTATCGGGCATTGATAGATTGATCTTTTGATGCAACGATAAATGTGGGCCAACAATTGGTATCAGAATGTTGGGTCACAAGTTTGAATCCCCTCAGGTAACGCTAAGGGGGAGATTGTTGGAAGATGGTCAATACTCCCCTCGGGATTCATGACAAGGGACTAACCACCTCTCATGCAATCCATGTCTCTAACATTTGTATCATTAATTGATAGATTGATCTTTTGATGCAATGGTAAACATGGGCCAACAATTATTGTAGAGAGACCCTACTTGATCTCATGCCTTCAAATGGAACATTTCTAGTCGTAGGCCTAGACCAATTTTTGGTGTCTACATTTTTCCCCTCTTTGATATAATGCATTTTATTGCATTGTGTCAAAGAAAATCAGTGAAAAACATGCCCTGGTTGTGCCCCAGTGTAAAACAGGTTAGGGTATGCCCCCTCGGGAAAATTGACAAATTTTGGAAAAAATTAGAAAAATTTGGAAGCTGTCTTGATTAGTCAATTTGATGCCTAGAAGTTCAATGGTGGTGACAAAAATGAGTTTCAGGTTAATTTGAAAGGTCAAAAGGTCATCAGAAGGTGGAAAAATGAGGGTCCAATAGACAAGGTCGCAAAAATGCCACCCTAAAACCCTACATATAAATAGAAATTGGGGAAATTCTAATTCATTTTCACAATCCAAATTTAGAAATTTGATATTTTTGCTCTGAACCTATAGTGAAGATGTCTCCAGTTCCACACACCCATCACTATGCCTACCGCATTTGGACATTCCAATGGCCTGCTGACATTGAGCCACCGGTATGTACGCGAAAACTGACCTTGAAATTTTTAATTTGCACGTGCTTTTAGGCATTTTTTTCATTTTTTTCAAATGCATCAATGTTTGAAAAGCTACATTTGCATTCATTTTCACTGCATGTGTATACAAAATACTGCCTCTATAGAACAATGTTTAGGCTAGCATAGGTGTTTTAATAAAAATTTGAATTTGTAATTTGTTCTGACGGATGTGATAAATAGCTATGCATTTGATTTTGGCATAGATGCATTTGGTTTTTTCTTATGCAATAAAAAATGTTTCAATGCATTTGCATTTAGGATATTTGTTTTTGTATGTATGATTGTAAAGATACACATTTGAATTGTTGCACGCATTTTTGATATGAAATGATGCAATTGACAATTTATGATGCATTTGCAAATAAAAATGACGTATTTGACTTTTCAAAATGTATTTGCAAATTAAATGATGCATTTGACTGTCATGGTTTTTTGAATTTTTGACTAGGATAGATCATTGTTTCTGACATGAGGCATGCACATGCCATTGCAGGTTGTACTAGATCCCATCTATACAAGAGAGTCGAGACCGTTGACTTTCTACTTTCGTGACAGTTTGCAGAGTGGGGAGAAATGGTTTTTGTGGCACATGGGATTACATCATGTGACATTCATGCCCACTATCCAGGAAAACTAGGGACTGTTGACTATGTTGTGTGAGTGGTGGCACTTAGATACATTGTCATTTCACCTACCTACAAGAGAGATGACAATGACTTTAGAGGATGTATAAAGGAATTTGAGACTACCTATTAGAGGCACCAAGGTTATGTATGACACATAGAGGGGCTTTTCCAAGATTTGTAGATACTACCCTCATCAAGATATTAGATAGTTAGGTATTGATCATTATGAGATTAGGTGGCAAGTCTTAGCATAGAGATATAGGTAGTTAGACTATCTTTTGTGTACATTGATAGGTGGCATAGTTCTTCCTGATTGACGTGGTCATGGATTCCTGGTAGGATGGGAGGAGATGCTGGTAGGGATGTTAGAGAGGTGAGAGGTCTATGCTTGGGGTCCCCGTCGCTTAGCCATTTTGTATTTCCACTTAGATGATATAGCATACAGAGAGGCACAGTTGATGAGTTATGGGACCACAAGCCTAATGGTATGGGCGTGGGAACACAGCCATTTTTTGTCCACCCATTATAGTGGATGTGCGATAGGGATCATCGTATACCTTCCATTATGTGGGGGCTAACACTTAGCACCATGTCAGAGACACGGGCTATCACAGACATGCCAATGACATGATGGTTTAGTTTATTTGGAAACCATACATGGATTTTCCATGGTGGTCAGATGAGGATGAGCATTTGGTATATTGCAGACAGATTCAGTACCTAATTGGTTAGACAGTTTCACATGTCCACATTATTGAGAGGCATTTTCCAGACTAAGTTTTGAGATAGCTTGGACAGGTTCAAGATGAGCCTCGAGGCCGAGTAGAGTATGTGAGATCTTCTAGAGAGTTGACATTATGGGGTGCAAATATTCTTGTGGCCACTATAGAGGCCAACATTGACGCATTACAGCCAGTGCAATGGGGTTGGTGAGATGGGTTAGCAGATCCAAGCACTACTGAGGCATATCATAGATGGTGGGTTGTGTACGGGCCATTTCCTCTTACAGATCCCAATCAGGATGTGCTAGTAGAGCAATGAGGGATAGGGCCATGTGGCAGGAATGGCAGAGGCAAAGGTCAAAGGGGTGGAGGTGGGAGAGGGGATGATGGAGATGGTCATGGAGGTGGCCGGAGGGGTGGAGACGGGGGATGTAGCCAAAGAGAATGAGGTCCACCATTATCACTTGTCCATGAGGGGGGATAGAGGGAGAGGATGTGTTGATGATTGCTGTTGGAGGTGTAGAGATTGGCAGAAAGGAGGTGTGTGTGGAGAAGGTAGAGACTGGTGGAGAGGAGCATACGGTGAAGGATATTCCATAGGAGCATGTAGAGGAGGAAGAGACAAATGCCCTTGGATTATTGGGTATATATCAAGATGATGAGGAGGATGAGGATGATGATCAGGAGTGTGAGTTCCATGACAAGATGTTGGAGGAGATGGAGGATGAGGATGATGGGATGGAGAGAGTTCAACAAGATGATACAGGGGCCATTGATCCACATACTGTGACTCTACATGCTTAGATTGCATCCTTGGAGGAGAGGATGAGGGCTTTGATGTCAGAGCGAGATTCCCTACAGATGGAGAGAGATAGGGCCTATATGGATAGAGACCAAGTTGTAGCTTAGAGATAGGAGAGCGAGCAGCGGTTTATAGAGATTAGAGCTCTTTGTAGTGGGTCATCTAATGCTTTTGTTGGAGATTTAGTCAAATATGTGGAGAGGGCTTCTTATTACAAATATTTATATGAGGCAGAGGTTCCTCCCAAGAGACAGGCTCCCAATCTCTCGCAGGAACACAATGGCAGGTCTCAGACTAGGACTCATACTAGGACAGTGAGCACAGAGGGGGTTGAGCAACCACACAGATCTAGACCATATGACAAGCCGCATACAAGACATATGTCATTAGGATCCTAACATCATGTGCCTTCACAGTCTGGTCATGATAGTAGTGGTAGTTCCAGATAGGGACATGTATTAATATTTATTGATGGACATTGTACTTTGATCATAGATCCTGCAAGCTCTAGTTGAGGTAGACATCATGACATTTGTACTATGACACATATTTTGAGCCATCTATATATATGATTTTGGCGGCTATTTATATGATATGCATTTCTCTATTTGATTATGTAGATTCCCTATATGATATGGACATGTGATGGATGTCATGATATTTACTTTATGATATTTATGTAGCCTATTATGATATATGATGTTATAATGTTTATGCTAATTCTATATGATGATGGATGCATTTATTTTTATTTACAAATGTATGGATTCTATATTTATGATGATGAGATGCAATGCAATGTATTGTTTTTCAATCCTATCTATATGTATGATGTATGTATAGGTTATGTTATGCAATCTATGATGATTAATGAATGATATTGTATACCTTGGAATTTATCCTATTCTAGTGCATAAAATAACTCAAAATGCGAATGATAAAAGACCAAGGACACCTCAAGATTAGCCAAAAGAGAGTGACAAAATAAGAAGGAAAATAGATAACACAAGACACAAACGGTTTTACCTTCCTTGCTGTTGATATCTCTTTGATTGGCCCTTGCTTGGAATGATATGTGTGCTCCTTGATGGCTCTTGATGTGGCTAAAATGGAGGATTTTACTATGTGTTTGGATGTAAATGCAAGTGAACGTAATTGAAGGCTAGATGAGTGCACAAAATGGCAGCATGTAGTTATGAAAATTCAAAGTGTTCTAAAAATGCCCTTGAGGAGGGGGTATTTATAGAGGAGGGGGTATTTATAGAGGAACTTGAATTCTCTAGAGAATTCAACGGTCAAGATTGATCCAACAAGGTCAAGATGAAGGGCTATGGTGGGTTGAGAACTCACAAGCCCTCACATCTTGACATGTGGAGGGTGAAGTGGCTAAGGGGAGATGAGGTGTAAGTGAGGTGTCAAAAAGGTACATGAGGTGGAGGAAGGACAAGTACCGTCCAAGTACATTGGGAGATGGGAAGAATCTTGGGTGAATAAAGGTGAATTAAAAATTCACAATGATTGGAAGAATCTGGTGGATAAGACAATGTTCCCAAAAGGTGGGAGTTTGTCACATGTGACTTGATGTGACAAGTCAAATCTTCTAGAAGGTGCATGGGAAAAGGGGATTCTAGAAGGAATAAAATGTGAATTAAAAATTCACATGGGGAAGAGAGGAGCCTAGGGTGAATAAAAAGGAATTAAAAATTCCTTGGGGAGATGGGGAGAGTTGACCAAAGTACTAATTAGGTTTGACTAATTAGTAATTAGAGGATAATTGAGGATTATAAGCCAACTTGCAAAAGTTGGAGGATGTGACACATCCTAATCAAGGATTAGGCATGTGCACATCCTTAATGAAGAGATAAGAGATGGATTAAGATTAGATGAAAATGTATGTGAGGAATTAAATAAATGTAATATTTATTTAATTTATTTGATGAAAAGAGGATTAAGGAGGGTAAGGTATTTAATTATTAATTAAATACCTTAGGGATTTGGCAGAATTAAAGATATTAATTAAATAATAGTAATATTACTTAATTAACTCGGATAAGAGGATGTTTAGATGAAAAGTGATAAATTTGGATAAATTAAGTGTCCAAATTTGGATGTCTACAAATATGTCATGGAATCCTAAATGTTATGAATGCCCATATTTGTGTATTTTCTAATGCAGCTTACATGTATGATATGTATATAATGTTTCTAACATGAATGGATATACAAGATGCCTTATATATTTTTTTGTATCACAGGACTCTACCATGATGCGAGAAAGAAGAAATGTTAATGCGAAGAATAATGAAAGAAAAATAAAAAAAGAAGATATGGATGTGAATACCGAAAATCTTTTATATCAGAATCTTCAATATTTCATCAACACATAATTTTAAGCTTTGCACTTAAATCATCATTGGGAATTAACTGACACATATGAACAATAAACACCATGATATGAGATATACCATGGTGTGCAAATTCATTCACTTGCTAACAATAGATAGTCGGAGACAAGGAATGTCATAACTCATACTAAGGGCACAATTGCCCCAGTCTTTTTGTCAAGACAATCCACAAACAACAAACAAAGAAAAGATGGGTCATGATACATCATTGCTCCTCTAAATCCTTCATGGGACATCCTTGAGGAAACTAGTAACATGACTCAAAAACCAAATTAAAAGATAGTTGACAAATAGCAGTCAAAGAAAATAAGCCCTAATACATCGTTACTTCTCTAAATCCTTCATGGGACATCCTCAAGAAAGCTAGTAACATAACCCAATCATAAAGCCATATGAAAAGTTAAGATAAACAAGCTAAAAATCCACAAGCCAATAAAATATTTGCCAAAATTTGATCTGTTTGTTTGATTGATTGATTAATTGATAGAGCCTGATTTTAGGAGGACACATACCATATAAGACTTTGAGTCTAATTTTGATTTTGTGACTATCTTTATAAGGCATGGCAAAAGCATGGTTTCATAAAGACATGTTTCATATAAGACGTTGGAGTCTAATGTCGTTGATGTGACAACCTATTATAAGGCTATGACGATTGTTTGCTTAATGCCTATTTTCAGGAAGGACTCATCCTATAGAAGACATAGGTTAGTTGTTTTGACAATGTCTATTTCCAAGAAGGACACATCTTGTAGCATACATAAGTTGATTGTTTTGATTGTTGCTTGGGCAACTTGTTTGATTTGACTTGATGACATTGTTGACTTGGTTGTATTGTTGAAATGTGACTTGATGTATTGTGCTAACAATTGAATGTGCTTGTGAACCCTAAAGCACTGACCTAGTGCGGCCTTGGGGGCTCATCAATAGATAGCCTTTCTTATGTTATACACACAAAGACCTCATAGTTCAACCAGACTTTGACTAACAAGACTAACTAAAATATATTGATCTAATTGAAAACGACTGACATGTGTGATAGTGAATGTGACAAACCCTAAAGGACTGACCTAGTGTAGCCTTGAGGGATCATTGATAGATATCCTTTCCTACGTTATACATGCAGAGACCTTGTAGTTTGACACGACCAATGACCTTGTCATATAGATAATGAATTGAATCATGATTTTGTATAGACAAACCTAAGACGACTAACCTAATGCCTCAAGGGTGAATCAAGAGATGGGCTTGCCTACATCCAGTCACAGAGGCAACATAGTTCGACAAAGACAAAGACTAACAAGTGCAACTAACTTTGACTTTGTTTTTGGGTTTTTGACATGTTTTGATTTTTTAGTCTTTTTGAAGTTTTCTAATCTTTTGGATTTTCTTCAGGACATTTTATGATGTTTTTGGATTTTTTTAGGACATTTTGTGATGTTTTTGGATTTTCAATGCTCTTGCATCTTCTGGACAACCACTATACAAAGAAAATGACATAGGTTAAGTGTCTTCCCCTAGTCAAATATAAGACCAATAGATAAGATGAAATGGAATGGGGAAATGATGTGTTCTTGATGTCAATTGTTCCAAGCTATGGAAATGACAAGCATTTATTATGGATGATATATACAAGGATATGCATAGAAAAGATATATACAAGGAAGTTAGATTTGAATGATAGTAGATGAAGAAGCAAAGTCAACTACACATGGCGCCTGTTTGCCAGGTTTTCACCATGGTACCTATCCAAAGCACCACCTAAGTGGTTTTCACTATTGGATGACTCATTTCTTTTTACTATTTTGTGGATTTTTCAATTTTTTTGGTGCTACAAAGATGCCTGTTTGCCAGGTTTTCACCTAAGTAATGATTTTTTATTTTTATTTTTATTTTTTGTATTTTTGATGGTTAAGACATGACTCTCAGAAGCTTACATATAGAATTTCTTCAAATGAAGGCTATTGATAGGTGTTAACAATGGTTCCCCTTTAGGAGTAGATAGTTGATATGCTCATGATCCGAAGGATTTTGTTACAATGTAAGGCCCTAGCCAATTCGGTTCAAATTTGCCTAGTTTTTCTCTTTCATCTTGATTCTTAGGATTCTCCATTAAGACCAGGTCACCAATGTCAAAAATTCAGTTCAAGACTTTCTTGTTATAGCTTCGATGAAGATGATTATGATATGCATGTAGATGATCTAATGCTTTCTGTCTTCTTTCGTCTAGGAATTCTAACTCATGTAATCTTGACACATGATATTCTTCATCATCAATGTGGCCTTTCAAAGATACCCTTAGGGATGGAATCACAACCTCAATAGGTAAGATAGCCTCAGAACTAAAGCCTAAGGAATATGGAGTTGTGCCAGTGGGAGTACGGATGCTTGTACGATAAGCCCATAAAGCAGGATTGAGCATTAAATGTGAGTCACGACCAGCATCATTGACAGTATTTTTGAGGATTCTAATGATAGTTTTGTTAGATGCCTCAACTTGGTCATTACCTTGTGGGTAATATGGAGTGGAAAAATGATGTTGGATATGGAAGTCTTGGCATAGTTGATAGACTTCTTGATTCTTGAATGGGCGACCATTATCTGTGATGATGGATTAAGGAAAACCATATCTACAAATGATATAGTTCGAAATGAACTTGGAAATCTGTGTTCTCATAATGTAGGTCATAGGAATTTCTTCAATCCTTTTATTGAAGTATTATGTTGCTATAATAATAAACTTATGTCCATTTGAGGATGTGGGATGTATCTTTCCTATGAGGTCGAGTCCCCATTGGGAAAAGGGCCATGGCGATGTGATCGGTCTTAGCTCCTGTGTTGGCGCATGTATCAAGTCTCCATGAATCTAGCACAATCAGTAGTTTTTAACAAAGAAATAGGCATATGTCTCCATTGTAGGCCAATAATAGCCTAGCCTCATGATATTTTTAGCTAAGGTAGGACCACTAGAATGAGATCCACATATACCCTCATGTATCCCACATAAGGTTGCTTGTGCTTCCTCAGTATCAAGACATCTTAAAAGGGTGTTATCTAAGGCATGTCTATACAAGGTATCCCCGATGATGTTGTATTTAGCTAACTTACGAATAAAGGTTCTATGCTGATTATTTGACAAATCATGAGGCATGGTTTGGGAATTAAGACATTCAAAGATGTCCTTGTACCATGGGGAATCAGGACCAACAAGTACACATACCATCTCCGAGTCTGGAATATCAAAAGCAAGGACAAAAAGTTGTTCTACCAAGAACTCAAAATTAGGCACATTAGTGGGCATGTCTAATAAAGAGCCAATTATTACCATGGCATCTGCTGCCTTGTTCTGAATATGAGGAATCTAATAAAATATAATGTTATCAAAATACTACTTAAAGCTATATGTCATGCATTTGTATGGTGAAAGCTTCTCATCCTTTGTGTCATAGTCATCATTTAGTTGTCTGATTACTAATTGAGAATCACCATAGACATGTAACTTCTTGATTTTCCATTGAATAGCCATTTGTAATCCTATCAAAAGAACCTCATATTCCACTAAGTTGTTAGTGCACGGAAAGGAAATTCTAAAAGACTTAGGGATGGTGTCGCCCTATGGCATGATGAATAATATACTAGCCCCTGAACCATGGTTTGTATGGGACCCATCAAAGTATAACTTCCAAGTTGTATCAATGTCAAATGTAAAGATGAACTCATCAGGAAAGTCTGAGACTAAAGGGTGATCTGACTAGGTTGACGCATTTGCTAACTAATCAGCAATAACTTGTCCCTTTATGGCTTTTCTTTCCATGTACTGAATGTCATATTCACATAGTATCATTACCCATTTAGCAAGATGTCCTATTAATGTTTCCTTACTCAGAAGATATTTGAGAGGGTCAATCTTTGCTACTAGCAATGTTTGGTGGTTCAACATGTAGTGCCTTAGTTTTTGAGCAGCAAAAAATACTACAAGGCAGGCACGCTCTATAGGACTATAGTTCAATTCATAACCTACCAAAGTGTGGCTAATATAGTATATTGCTCTTTCTCGGCCCTCTATGTTATTTTTTGAAAGTAAAGCACCTAATTTTGATGCGGTTGTTGTGATGTACAATATCAAAGGCTTTCCCTAAATTGGTGGTATTAGTACTAGCAATTTAAGAAAATAGTCCTTAATCTATTCAAATGCCTCTTGACACTTAGGGGTCCATACAAAATGTACTCCTTTCTTTAGTAGATGTTGAAATGGGTGAATCTTATCCGCTAACTGCACTATAAACCATCTGATTGACTATAGTATTCCATGGAGTGTCCTTAGTTGACTTAGATTATCTAGGGGAGGTATGTCTATTATTGCTTTGACTTTTGCTAGATCTACCTCAATGCCTTGTCTAGATATTATATAGCCTAGAAGTTTCCCTGATTGTATGCCAAACACACTTTTTAGGATTAAGTCTAACCTTGTATTCTTCTAGTCTCTTGAAAACTCTATCTAGGACCTACAAATGATATGCCCTTGTCAAATATTTAACTATTATATCATCCACATAATCTTCCATGATATCATGCATGAGGTCATGAAATATAGTTGTCGTAGCTCATTGGTATGTGGCTCCATTATTTTTTAGTCCAAAGGGCATTACATTCTAGCAATAGGTCCCCCATGGGCAAGTAAAAGCAATCTTTGGTTGATCTTCAATTGCAATCTTTATCTGGTTTTATCCTAAGAATCCATCCATAAGAGATAACATTTCATAGCCAGGAGTCAGGTCCACTATTATGTCAATTTTATGTAATGGAAAATTATCTTTAGGGAATGCTTTGTTTATGTCTTGAAAATTAGTGTAGATGCGGATGCCCCCAATTAGCTTTGTTATTGGAACAAGATTAGATATCCACTCTACATAGTCAATGGATCTAATAAAGCTAGCATCTAGTAGTTTCTTCAACTCGGCCTTGACTAATAAAGCAATCTGCGGATGCATTTTTTTGAGTTTTTGTTTAAATGGTTTAACACCTGGTTTCAATGGCAAGTGATGTAGGACCAATTCAAGATCTAATCCAGGCATATTAGCATATGACCGTGCAAATTTTATCTGCCTCTCTATAAAGAAGTCTTGGAACTTAGGTTTTTCCTTTTCTGTCAATGATTGTGCAAAATAGATAAGTTGTGGATTCCCTTTTGTGCCTATGTTGACTTCAATAGTTTCCTCTATCAAGAGTGGTGACTTTTCCTATTCAACAGGGAGATTGTTCAATCTTCCATCCGTGGGTGCCTCAGAGAGGTTTTTTCCCTTAGATGCATCCTTTATTTTTGATTTTTCATCATCTAAAGGTGCCTTTCAGTTTTCACCTAGAGAATCATTTCCATTTTTATCATTGTTTTTCTTATTTTTGTGATTGGAAGGTGAACAGGCTCCCAAAAATATACCATGTTTTCTAAGTCAATGGTAAAACCAGCTTTGTGATCACCACTAGGTATTCCTTCTTGTAATCCAAGGAACTCAGCTATCGCTTTGTCATTCTCAAAGAAATCTAAGATGGGTGGGCCTTGTTGATCCCAATCGATGAGTTGGGGATACACTAAGGTCATGTCATCATCAGGGGTATTAAAGTCTACTAGAGTCAAGGTAAAGACTAAATTGTTGGTATGATCACAAAAGTTTCATACCAACTCTTATTTATTCTTCTTTTTAGGCATAGGTAAACTCTAAGGTGGATAGGTTGTTAGGGTTTGGTCATTAGGAGTAGTTTAGCTAGATCCCCAAGTAGTAGGATCAAGGGATTCCCAAAAGTATTTCTTGATCCACTCTTCTTTTGTAGCAAGCTTTTGTGGATGAATATTAGGTGGAATCTATGAGGAGATAAACATTTGATCAAGTTCCCCATACAGTTTGTCAAGGTCCATGAAGGTAGTGGAAGAAAGAGAATCCCACTCATATTCATTGGAATCAGGGGATGGGCATTGACACTGGTTGGATGGTTTGATAGATGTCTCGATAACTTCAAAAGTACTTACTTCCTCTTGTGGAGGTAATAGAATACTAGAATCTCCAATCTGGAGCAGTTGATACCCTAGCCCTAGGCCCTTCGATCGTTCTGAAACAAAGATAGGCTCAATCCTTCCATTCTAATGTAATCCTCAACCACTACGTCCATTATAACCTTTGTCTAGCATCATCTTAAATCCTTTTCCATATTGATTTGTTTGTACATGTATTAATGGAGGAGGTACTTCATGATCTTCTCTATACAACCAAGACGTCACGTCTTCTTCATTTAGGGTTTCCTTACTTAGTTCTCCCCATCTTATGAATTTTGATGTAGGAGGAACATGTATAGTGACTCTAGGTTGTCTCCTATCTGATGTGGGTAAACTGTATGACTTAGGAGGAACCAACTAACTAACACAATAGGATGCCTTCATGTTATATTCTCCATAACCATTGTCCAGGATCTCAAGCTTAGGAGTAGGGGATGGTAGTTGGGAAATGGGTGTCTTAGAGAGTGTGGATGGATCGACATATAGAGATAATGTGGATGATGATGCTACTTGGTTAGCAGGCACTTAATGCTAGGGAATTCTTTTTAAGTTAGAACAATATTGGAATGCATCAATATAGCCATCTACTATAATTTTTGTACCATTAAATGGAAACTTAAGGCATTGATGATATGTGGATGGGATAGCTTTCATGGCATGTATCCATGGTCGGCCTAGAAGAATATTATATGGTAGGACAAGATCCAGGACTAGGAAGTGAGTGTCCACAACTGCGGGTCTGATCCTGATAGGAAGTGTAACAACCCCCTTAGAAGGACACTCTTCATTGTCATAAGCTTTAATCACTATGCTCTTGGTGGTTTCTACGCATGCTTCTAAGAAACCTAATGCCTTAACCAAATTAAAAGTGAAAAATTTTAACCTTGCTCTATTGTCTACCAAGACTCATTTGACTTTGGTTTTGTGAACAAGGACTTCAAGATGCAATGGATCATTATGGTTCATCTTTTCATTCGAATTTTCATTTTCATAAAAAGTAACATGGTGAGAATTGGTTAGATATCCTACCATTTGTTTGATGCAATTGACATCAAGATTATTGGGTACATTGGTGCTTTTTAAAGCTTTGTCTAGGATAGCTCGGTGCTTAGGAAAAATACGCAACAACTCTAAAATAGAGATTTGTGCAGGGATCTTTCCTAACTGATCAAGTTATAATGTGATTTAGGAGGTTGTGGTGGTGTTGGTTGTGAAGGACCTAGAATGGTTATTTTGGTACAACAGGTATTAACAACACATTCAGGGGTCTTGTTAATGGTAATAGTATTGACTCGATCATCAACAACTTGAATATGATTTATGATAGTGTCAGGATTGTAGTCATACTTGACATTAGCGTACTTAACAAGATTATCATTAGTCTCAGTCCCCGAACTAGAGGCTTTTCCCTTCCCATGGTCATGTAGCAGATCTGAAAAGACCTTATGATCAGTATTTGAGGTTATTTGCTTCTGCCCACCAACTTCAATGGTTATGTTCTCGACAAGATCTTGTATAATATTCTTTAGTTGTTGAAAATTTTGTAAACTATGTCGCTTAATCCGATGGTAGTCACAGAAAGAATTCTCATCCCACCATAAAGGTTTAAATTTCCTAGGATCATATGGTTTTGGCTCATGAAGTTGTATAAGGTTATGTTGCAATAACTGTTTGAAGACTGATTCAATACGTTCCCCTAAGGGAGTGAATTCACGTTTTGGAAACCATCTCAACTATTGAGGTCTTTGATTGTTTTTGGGAACATTAGGCATTGGATTGATAGTGTTCAATGTGTTGGAAGAGGGATTATGACCTCTAAGTGTTATGAGTGGTCCTGCTTGTAAGGCCTTGGCATCAACAACCCCATCACTGATAATGTTTTTGTTTCGAGACCAAAATTTGTTTCTATCATTGGACATGTTTTGCACATTTGAGATTTTGTTGGGTTGCTTATGTTCTCCTTTGTCGATTAAATATTTTTCTAGGATAATCCCCTTTTCCACTAATTCTGCAAATGAGGTGCAACAATGTACACGTAATTCAGATCTTAGTTTGGCATTGAGATTTTCTTGGAATATAGTGACTTTTTATTTTTCAGGTATTTCGACAGGACATTGACTGGCCATGCTTTTCCATCTCTAGAAAAAGGTAATGAAGTTTTCTCCTTCTTAAGTATTGTGTGACACAAGGTAGCTATAGTAATTTCATTATCAATGTTAAAGGAGAAGTGTTTGATAAATTTCTTGGCTAGTTCGCCCCAAGATTTTATACCACTAAGTTTAGAGAACCATTCAAGTGGAATTGCAGTAAGACTCCTTGGAAACAATCTCATGAGGTAGGTTGGATCATATGTCACATCTATGCATGTTGTAGATAATTCCCTTATGTGTTTGAGTGGGTTTCATTTTCCATTGTACTTAGGAAAATTAGGTACAACATACCCATGTAGGAATGGCATCATGTACAATGATTTGTCAAAGGGAAAAGGATATAGATCCTGTGCTAAAATAGTTTGCTTGTTGGATACTGCCATGTTGTCCATTTGTGTCTGGAGGGCTTGTATCTGTGTTTGTAGGACATCAACCTGTGTAAGTGATGTGTTTGTTGGATTATTAGGATCTACATACGTGTTCTAAAAGCCAATGTTTTGTGATGGATTTTGATTGAGTGTTGGTATGTAGGGTGTGTTCTGACTCAGAATGTTGGCAAATGGATTCTGACTCAGAACTTGTGTGAACAAATTCTAACCCAGAATCTAGGTAAATGGATTCTGACTCAAAATCTGTGTAAATGGATTCTGACCTACAATGTTGGTGAATGGATTTTGTCCTGGAACTTCTATAAAGGGATTATATCCTGGAATCTGTGTGAATGGATTTTATCCTAGAATAGGAATGTTTGGTGAAGGTATGTTCTATGAAGGCATGTTTTGTGAATGGATGTTTTGTGAAGGTATGTTTTGTGAAGAGATGTTTTGTGAAGGTATAGGTCAACTTCCATATTGAAAGGAAGGCATATACCCTTTCTGTGGTATAGCACTATTGACGTTCATACTTGGTACAACTGTTGTTTGAGGAATGGTACTAGTAATGCTAGTCATAGGTATAGTAGTTGTTTATGGAATAGTATTAGTAATACTAGTCGTGGGTATAGAAGTTGTTTCTGGTATCATGGGTACATTAGTTGTTGTTTTAGGTCTTTTACTTCTAGCAGGAGAGCCAAATGGATTAGAGGATGTTTTCCCTATGGAGAAGTTAAAACTTGTTGTCATGGGAATTGTGCCAAATGGTGAAGTGTGAACTATCATGCTCTATGTAGGTACAGTAGACGATATAGTAGTAGTGACTTGTGATGTAGTGGCACTAGTGGTCATTGTGTTTGCCCCTTGTGTTGTTCGAGCTTGTATGGTACTAATGTCAAATCCTATAGGTAATGTAGCACCCTTAGCTAACAATTTTTCCAAGAATCATTGAGGATCGTTTAATAGGTAATCATCTACAAAGGAAGCAAACACAGGGTCTTGTGCCACAGCATCTAGGTCTTCCATTTATATGTTTCCTTGTGCATCTCTATTGACAAATTGTTCCATCAAGGGTCTATGAGGTCTCAGATATGGTCCTTGAGAGAAGCCTATGAATGGATTTATAAAATCATTTGGGTTTGACATCTCTTCTCTCTTTTTCCTTTTAGACCTAGTCTCTAACATGTAAGATGAGCTCAATGTGCAAGGAATGGAAGACTACAACTATGGTTAATATGACTCTATTCTATGTTTCTTTTTTTTTGCGAAGACTGTGTCTTCACGTCAAATTCACCAAAATGTAACGTAGGAAAATAAGCAGCAAGCAAATAAACTAGATTAAAGAAAAATAATCTACATCTAACAACAAAGCACAATGGAGCTATAACAGCATGAACATGAAACAATCTCACTGAACATCATAATTCCTTGAATGATCTTTGTTGATCATCTCCATTTTGTCATGATAGTATCCTTGCCCTCAAATTTTCAATGTATGCAAGTATAGCTCTATGATTATGACAATGACGAAATATTGAAGAAAATTGCTTCCAAAAAGTATAAGATTTCAAGAGGAGAAAATAATGAGAAAGATTGATCAATTTAGAAAATTGATGTTTCAAATGAAAGGCTAAGATTGAAAGTAAATGAACGATCAAGATTAAAATTAGGTCATGCATTTGAATTAGGGTTTCGAGAGTGGGTATGTACAGGATCATGATGGGCCAAAAAGTGGCAATATGGTGGGTATGTGGCTAGAGACTTTTTTTTACCAAAAATTGATGAAACGAAAAGGGTTTTTAAAGGAGATTCTCAGCTT
>VDFB02322976.1:0-109469 GCA_007258455.2 Sequoia sempervirens
TTTTCATTACGGTGACTATTTTTTAGGACTTTTTCCCCTTTTTTGTATTTTTCAAGACTTTTTATCGTGCACTGGATGAGTTATGTGTAGAAATTCTTGAGATGAAGATTGTTGATAGGTTCCTCGAATAGATCCCCTTCAAGCTTAGATAGTTGATAGGCTCCAGATCCATAGACTGATATCATGACAAAAGGACCTAGCTAGTTAGGCTCAAACTTCCCCTTCTTTTCTCGATCCTGTTGATTTTAAGGATTCTCTTTTAAAACCAACTCTCCAACTTGAAATGTTCTTGGTTTTACTCAGTGATTATAACTCCTAGACATCTTTTGTTGATAGTCTTTCAAATGATCCACAACATGCTGGGGACGTTCATCCAATAGTTCCAACTCTTGTAGCCTGGATACCCAATAGTCTTCCTCTGAAATGATACCCATAGTGAAGGTAGCTCAACCTTGATAGGTAGAATGGATTTTGATCCATATACAAGGGTATATGGTGTGGATCTTGTTGCGGTGTGGATGCTAGTTTGATATTCCCATAAAGCAGGGTTTAGTTGAATGTGCTAGTCATGTTTAGCATCGTTGACAATTTTCTTTAAGATTTTCAAAATGGTTTTATTTGAGGCCTCTACCTAGCCATTCCCATGAGGGTAGTAATGTGTGGAAAATTGATGCTAGATATGAAATCTTTCACAAAGTTCTTGGAAATCCTGGTTCTTGAAAGGTCTACCATTTTCAGTGACAATGGAGCTAGGAATGTTGTATCGATAGATAATGTAATTTAGGATGAAGGAAGCAATTTATTTTCCAATGATTGTGGTTAAGGGAACAACTTCAATCCTCTTTGTGAAATAATCCATGGCTGTGATGATGAATTTATGTCCATTGGAGGATGATAGATGAATCTTACCCACAACGTCAAGTCCCCATTGATAGAAAGGCCATGTTGATGTGAATGGTTGTAGCTCCTGTGCTGGTGCATGTATGAGGTTACCATGGAATTGACACTTTTTTCATTTCTTGACAAATGAAAAAGACTCCTTCTCCATGTTCGACCAATAATACCCCAACAGTAGGAGTTTCTTAGCTAGAGTTAGTCCACTTGAATGAGTTCCATAGATACCTTCATGAACTTCACGTAAGGCTATTTTAGATTCTTTACATGCAAGATATCGAAGGAGAGTACCATCAAGACCTTGTCGATAAAGTGTGTCGGCTATCAAGGTGTTTCAAGTAGCTTGACAAATAAAATTGTATTTTTGGTTTTGGGATAGATCAGGTGGAAGGGTATTGTCTCTCAAGTATGTATAGATCTTCCCATAAATTGATGAATCGACATCAATTAGATGGCATATGACTTGGGATTCTGGATTGTCATAGGTAGGATTAAACAATTGTTCCACCATGAACTCATAATGGCTTCATTTTTTTGGTATCTGTAGAAGAGAAGCAATTGTTTCCATGGCATCAACAACTTTGTTACCCACTCTTGGAATTTGTTCAAATTTTATTTCAACAAAGTATTTCTTGAAATCATCCACCATTCTCTTATACAACATAAGCCTGTCATCTTTTGTTTGATAATCATCATTCACCTGATTGATGACCAATTGTGAATCTCCAAGAACTTGCAACTTTGTGATTCTCCATTCGACTGCTACCTTGATACCAATGATGAGTGCTTCATACTCAACCATGTTATTTGTGAAAGGGAACATCAACCTATAATATTTTGGGATGGTATGTCCTTGAGGTGTAATAAACATGATTCCAGCACCTGACCCATGTTGAGTGTAAGATCCATCAAAATATAGCATCCATTGTTGTGCTATCATGGTGAGAACATCTACATCTTGAAATCCAATATGCATTGGATGATCATCTTGTAGTGGTGCTTCAACTAACTAATCTGCTATCACCTGGCCCTTGATTTCTCTTCAATCCACATACTGAATGTCAAATTCGCTCAATATCATTGCCCATTTTGCTAGTCTTCCTGTTAGAGTGGCCTTGCTGAGTAAATACTTTAATGGACTCAATCTTGGCTATGAGTTTGACAGTATGGGTTAACATATAGTGTCACAGTTATTGAGTAGCAAACACTACCACCAAACAATCTTTTTCAATGAATTTTTAGTTAATTTCATAGCCATTTAATGTTCTGTTGATGTAATAAATGACCCTTTCTTTTCCTGCAAAGTCTTCTTGTGCTAGCAGAGCGCCCAAAGAGACCTCATTTGTTACTATGTAGAGTAATAGTGGTTTTCCTTTTGTAGGTGGCACCAATATGGATGGAGACATTAGATATTGTTTCAGTTGATTAAAAAAAGCTTCACATTTTTTGTCCCATCTAAAGGAAACATTCTTGTGTAACAAATGACTAAAAGGATGACTTTTGTCTGCCAGTTGGGAGATGAATCTTTAGATGGATTGGATCCTTCCCTGTAGAGATATCCCCTGGCTGATATTCCTAGGAGGTGGAATTTCCATGATGGCTTTGACTTTAGCTGGATCCACTTTGATACCCTTAGTTGAGACTGTATATCCTAAGAGTTTAGCTGATGTCACTTCAAACACACACTTCTTTGGGTTTAACCTCACATTGAACTTTTCCAATTGAGTGAATATTTTATCTAGGATTTCAAGATGCCCTTCCCTAGTGAATGATTTGGCTAACAAGTCATCCACATAGTCTTCCATGAAGGTATGCATCATGTCATGAAAGATGGTTGTCATCGCATGCTAATAGGTAGCTCATGCGTTCTTCAATCCAAAAGGCATGGCGTTCCAATAAAATGTACCCCATGGACACGTGAAAGTTGTTTTATTTTGATCTTCTAGTGCTATTTTGATCTAATTGTAGCCTGAAAATCCATCCATGAGTGATAACATGGTGTGTCCTACTGTTAGATCCACAATGATGTCAATGTTGGGCAAAGGAAAGTCATCCTTGGGAAAGCCTTGTTAAGATCTCTGAAATCAATACATATTCTGATGCTTCCATCTGGTTTGGAGACTGGCACGATGTTTGAAATCCACTCAGCATTGTCAATCGATTAGATGAATCTTGCATCTAACAATTTCTTCAATTCTGCTTTCACCAACAAGGCAATGTGTGGATTCATTTTTCACAGTTTCTGTTTTATAGGCTTCACTCTAGGTGGCAGAGATAAATGATGCATTATGAGATCTAGATCTATGCCCAACATGTTAGTGTAGGACCAAGCAAAGTTGATTTGTCTTTCTTCAAATAACTTGGTGAAATTGGGCTTTTCTTGTTTTGTCATGGATGCCGCTAGATGTAGGGTCTTTACTTTCTCTGCAGTACCGATGTTGGTGGATTGTGTAGGCTCAACCAACACTGATGATATTTCATGATAATGTTCAAGAAGAGTGTCAAATCTTTCATCCTTCAATGCCTCAGAGAGGTTTTCGCCATTGGATACACTCTTTATTTTTACTTTTTCTTGATCTAATACTGCCATTTCATGGTTTTCACCATTAGATTGATTTTTCATATTTTTCATTTTGTAGCTAAGATATTTGACACTCCCTTGGCTGGAACCTTCGTTATGAGATTCAGTGGTGGAACTTGTTTTTGGGTTTTCAAAACAAAGGAAGTTAACAATGGCATCATCATTCGCAAAGATGGGGACATCAAGAAGCTCGGTTTGCTCCCAGTCAATGAGTTCAAGATGTATTAAAGGTAAAGGATCATCAGATTGTTCAAGGTCAATAGTGGTGAAGGTTCTTATGGCAAAATTTTCATGGTGTTTGATAGCAATGCCAAGGTCTATGATGTTACTCTCCTTTGAATGGTGTTTGATGTCTATCTCGCTTGATGTCTACCCGTCCTCACTAGAGTCATCGATATGTTGAGATCCAAATTCAAGAGGTCTAGACCTTGAGCTTTGTCCCTTTGTACGTGTGGGTGCATACCTCTGTATCACATCAACTTCTTTGTCTTGACAAGATTCTTCAAACAGTGAATCCCATTCATATTCATTTGAATCGGTTTCAGAACTAGCTTGTAACTATAGGATTCGCTCAAAAAAATTTTGATTTACTTCTTCTTTAGTCTCCTCTTTGTATCCTAGTCCTGTCTTGTTTTTTGGATTAATTGTGATAGGTTGGATTGGTTCCACAATACCCTCTTTTATTTTTCCAATAGGACCTTTTCCTTCGTACCCCATCTTTTCTAAGATTTTTTTCCCTTTACCATATTGTTCTATTTGTATGTTGGTGGTTGTTGCTATGGATGCTTCTTCATCTTTGTAAATCCAATTGAGAATGTCCTTATCTTCGGATTCATCAACTAAAGTGTCTGCCTTTACAAATTTACCATAAAAAAGTGTGATAGGTTGTGAGGATCGTTGTCTTGATGTTGATGGATTTCCATATGATCTTGGAGAAGGTAAAAATTGTGAGAGACACAAGGACTACTCAATTGAATGCTCACCCATGCCTTTGTCTTTCAACTGGATCTTTTTCTTGAACTATTTTGATAAGGAATTTAGTTGACTTTCATTACTTAATGGAGTAGAATCACTGATGCCTTTATCTTTTGACTAAACCTTTTTTCTCAACCCACTTTGACATTGAATTTAGTTGTCTATCATTATTTGAGGAAGTAGAAGTGAGAGCTTCCCTATTATGTGGTACAAAAGTATCTTGAACTATTTTAAGCGTGTTGCAGTATTAAGGATTATTGGAATCAGCTGAAATAGTGATTTCTTGTCCGTTGAAAGGAAATTTCAAGCATTGATGATATGTTGACAACACTGCTTTCATTTCATGAATCCAAGGATGTCCCAAGAGTACATTGTATGTCAAATCCTTGTCTAGCACTTGGCAGATTATATCTTTCACAACTAGACCCACTTGAATTGGTAACACGATCAGTCCTCGAGAAGATCTTTCTTCATTATCATAGGCTTTTATAGTGATCTTTCTTATAGCATCAATTGCATTTTCTAAATATCCTACTACACATATTAGTTTTAAAGTGTGGATATTTAGACCAGCTCCTCCATCTATTAAAACATGTTTAACCCGATGTTTATGGATTAAAACCTCAATATGTAAGGGAGCATTGTGTGGATGGGTGTGTCATGCATCATCATTTTCATAAAATGATAGGCAATGGACTACAGTCAAATGTCCCACCATGGCTTAGAATTGGAAAACTTCCAAATTATTTGGTATCGTGGTGGGCACTAGAGCTTGTTCCAAAATATCCTTGTGGGCTGGTGAAATTTTAAGGAGTTCTAATATGGATATCTGTGTTGGGGTTTTCTGCAATTGGTCGACTATGTTGTATTGAGTTGAAGAGGAAACAAGTGTTTTAGATGTAGCTCCTTTCATTGTCAATTGGGACTGTCTTCTTGTGGTCACATTGACTAGTTGATTGTCTTCTTTTTCTTTGATTTTGATGACATTAATTTGATTATTAGATGCAACCATGTATTGTTTAATGTCATTGATTTGTTGTGATTTGATGTTGATCTCATTGAGTTGATTTTCAGCTGTAACAATGTCATTAGTTTGATTACCAACTGTAACAATGCCTTGTTTGTGATTGATTTCAATGTCATTAGTTCGATTATCAGTTGCAACAATGTCTTGTTTGTCATTGATTTCAATGTCATTGTTCTTATCTTCAACTGTAGAAATGTGAAGGATAGTGCTATCATAAACATAGTTCACACTTTTACCTTTGTTGTTTGAAGAAGAATATTCTCCCTTTTCATAGTTTGGCAAAGGATTCTTGAATGCTCCGTGATCATTATTCATTTGAGGTCCTTCTACCAATATTTTCTTTTGATCTATCAAGTCTTGTACTAAATGTTTCAGTTGCATACAATCATTTGTTTTGTGTCCTTTGTTTCGATCAAAATCATAGTAGTATGCATCATTCCACCAAGATGGTTTAACTCTTGGTTCCCAATCTCGTGCCTTCAGTAATGATTTATGTGCAAGAAGTTCTTTCAATGCCGATTCGAGTGACTATCTTAAAGGTGTGAATCTTCTTTGATTTGATGGTGTTCGATATGGTGGTGGTTTAGATTCAGTATTGTTTTGATTGGTATTTTGATTGGTGTTTTGATTGGTCTTGGAGGCAACAACTGTCAAGTTAAAGACTGGTTTTTCATTCTGTGTATCAACTGCGCCATCATTACCAACATTTTTATTTCTTTTCCAGAATTTTGGTTTATCACTGTTGTTATGATAATTGGAGGAGTTTGCTGAGTTGTTTCCTTCATTATAGATTTTTAATACCCCTCTTTTGACCAAAACTTCCTCAATTTTGAGTTCATTTTCAATCATTTTATCAAAGTTGGGTGAGCATTGCAATTAGATTCTATAGCTCATCTCATCATTTAGATTATCAATAAATATTTCCATCATTTCTTTTTTAGGTATGGGACGAGCATATATAGCAAACGATCTTCTCCATCTTTGTAAAAATATAAGGAATGATTCACCCTTTTTCTGTTTTGTGTTGCAAAGATCTTTCATGGTTATCTCATGTTGAATGTTGTAGGAATATTGAGTGATAAACTTATTGACCAGCTCTTCAAAGTACCTAATACCTAGTGGTAATTTTGAAAACCTTTCCATACATTGGCCACCCAAACTTCATGGAAACAATCTCATCAAATAAGTCTCTTCATGTGCAAATTCCAAGCTCATGGTACAAAATTCTCTTACATGATCTATAGGATCAATTTTTCCATTATATTTATCATATTTTGGAAACTCACAATGCTTGCGAAAAGGTATCATGTTGATAGTTCTGTCAAAAGGATATGGGAAGATGTCTTGTTGCAAGTATCTTTTTGTGGCTCCTCTTTGCATGTCTTGGATATGCTCTTGGAGATTTTGCATTTGATGAGTTAAAGCACCCATTGGATCTGTGTTTGGTGGATCAATTTTTGTTCTTTTAGGAGCTCCTTTTAATTGATTTACATCAAAGTCATTTGGAAGTTTCACACCTTGATTAGCTAGCATTAAAAAGTATTTTCCCCCATCTTTTTCCAGAACTTTCTCCATGAATTTATGGAACTTAGGATCTTGTTGAGCATGTTGGATGTCTTCCTCAGTTATTTCATCATTTTCAGGTTCGTGGAATCTGTGGAAAGGATTTTCTTCCCCTTCAGCCATGGTAATTTGAGTTTCAATTTATTTTTCTTTAAGTTTTTGCTTTTGAGATCTTGTTAAAACGAGCATACAAGTGTTAAAGTTTTACTAAGCTTTGATCTTTGTTGAAGAAGTTCCAAATCTTTGTTGAAGAAGTTCCAAGGATATACCCAAGTCAAATAGAATGATAAATTCTATTGATGAGATTAAGGTGAATCTAGTTATACAACGTTGTTTCATGATGAAGGATGACAGATTATGATGGTGAAACTTAGCTTAATAGTCAAAGATGTGTTTGATGATTTAGGCACTTTAAGGTGGTAGATCCTAGTTTAGTTAAAGATTTTCACTTGCAAAGACCAGTTTCTTCAAGTTTAAACCGGTGTTGTGACTGAGGAATGATTCTGCACTAAAAAGATCCCTAAATGTGATCTTAACTGTTAGACAAATGACTAATTTAACTCTTTGTTTGTGAATTAACTAGATGCACTAAAATAGGGTACAAATGCGCTAAAATATGGAATGGATATGCTAAAACAAAGCTCAGATGTGCTATACTATCCCCTATATGTGCTAGAATAGGAAACTAATGCACCAAAAGATGATGCAAATGCGCTAAAATATGTTGTGTATGTGCTAGAAGATGGGTCAAATGCGCCAGAAAATGCCCTAAATGCGCTAAAAGATGAACCAAATGTGCTAGAAAAGGACCCAGATATGCCAGAATATGAGCAGAATGCACTAAAACAAGGAATGCATGCACTGAACTAAAAATTTTCACTGTTTTGAAAGTCTGTCTAGTTATTTTGTTTTGAATCAATGAATTTGATGTTTTTAGGGGATAATATTCTAAACAATGAATTTTTTCTAGTCTTTCTTCTTTTGAATCATGTGAATTAAGTGTTTTAAATAGATGATCTCTTGAATAATGATTTCAAACACAACAACAAGTTGTAAAATAGTTGTTTCAAGCCTATGATCTAAACATTAAGTGTATGTTCAAGAATTTGGTCTGATTCCTTTCATTTCCACATGTATAGAACAAGAGAAAATAGATCAGACACTCCTAATGTCAAGGATCATTAATAATATAACAACCCACATCTTAGAACTATGTCAACTCACACATTCGTGCCACCCCCTAGAGGGCGCCCATGTTTTTGCCTTTTTTAGGTCTTAACCAAAGTTGAATCCTCCACTTTTGGCTGGAAATCCTTGATATTTATATGATGAGTATCTTGGAGGAAAATTCTTCCCTCCCCTTGCACTGTGAATATTACAATGTTCAGAAACTGACTTGGTTGGCTTCTACACTTAAAGTTCTTAGTAGGGGTTTCCGTTCGGTACAAAAAATGATAAACTCCCTCAAGAGACCTCCTAGCCTTTAGAATAAAAGCTTTGGGGATGGTTATCTTTCACATTACCGTTGAATGTGAGTTTCCTCATATTCATGTTTGATTATAGTGGGTTGGAATACTTGGATTTAGTCGTTCCCACTTAAGTTGTTCTCGTAGGGTGAGTACTTTTTCCCACTATGACAGGCCTTCTAAAGGTGATATTGCATCAAATGAAAGAGTGAGTCTGGCATTCTAGTCACCTAGTGAAGGGGAGAGCATAGGCCTATCACTTTACAAGCACAATATACATGGTGTTCATTAACCTCTTAATTAAACTAGATGCCTAATTTAATCAAAAAAAGAAAAAAATAACTCCAGCCCCTGCAAACATCATTAGTAGTTTCAGATAATTGTCTTTGACAGCGTTTAAAGTACCTACAAAATAGAAAGACATCAATTAGTATCTAGAATTTTGAGTTTCTTCAAAGAAAACCAGATGTGCTAAAATAGAGGCCATATGCGCTAAGATATCAAATAGATGCACTAAAAGAACTAATGAATGTGCTAAAATAACCCCTAGATGCACTGGAATATGAGCTGGATGCACCAAACGATGAGTTGAATGCACTAAAAGATCACATAGATGCGCTGCAACAGAGTAGGGATGCGCTGAAATTCACTACCTATGCACTAAAAGAAGCCACGGGTGTGTACATCAAGATTCATGAACTACCTATAGGTGAAAGCTTTCTAGAAAACGTTAATAAAGATAGGGCTAGGCCCCACGGTGGGCGCCAAAATGTATGTGTCGTATAAAATATGTGAGTGTATTAGCCAGTAATACAACACAATCAATGAAACATTATATTAGAGAATTCAAATAACAATCTAATTGAATTGAAACAAACAAACTCTCTAATGTCATCCCATTGTTCTCTATCTCCAAGGATTTGTTAAATCATAATGGCTCTTAGATTGTTTATGCACTATGAATTTTAGAATGGCAACCTGAAGAATGAGATGCTATAAAATGCAAGAAATCTATTTCCTCCATGATAGGTTGATAAACTAAATGATTAATGTGATAATGATTCTATGATGCTAATGCTATTGTATGAAAATGAAGGTTATGCTATGATAATGATGTGATGAAACTACAAAAACTAAGATGCAACTAATAGCAAATCCATGATTATGCTAATGGATTCTAAATGATAAAAATGCTAAATGCTCACAATGCTCTAATGAAAATTTTGCAAAGTAAGATTGCTCAAGATTGGGATCCTTTTGTTGTAGAATGAGGCTATATTTATAGATTTTCCAAAGCATAAATTGAGGTGGTAGCAACCAATAGTTTGGATTTAATCTGGAGAGATGAACAACGAAGAATGAAGAAGTTAGAGAGAATAAAGGAGAGTGTTCCCTTCATTAGAACAATTTGCCAAGTGTTAGGAAGAATAAATGGAATGTGAAAGCCAAGTGTCCCAAGGTTGTTTAGAATTTGTTGAAGATAAAACCCAAATTAAATATTTGAAATATTCAATTTGTTGAGACACATGATGAGGTGGAATGTGGAAAAAGTAGTAGACATGTGACTAAATTTAAATTTAATAAGAAGATAATTAAATAAAAAAAACTATTTAAATTTGTTTATTTAATTAAGATTAGAAGAATATGATTTGAGATAGAAGAATTAGAAAATGAACTATATAAATAAATTTAGAATTTATGTATAAGTAGGCAAATTAAAAGGTTTATTAATTAAATAACTTTTATTTATTTAATTAATTCTCCAGACCAATTTTAGGTGTATACAACTAGAAATTGGAAATGTATGAATGAAGTTTATGAAATGTTGTATTAAATGAAATTGACTAGTGGTCTTATCCTATTGGGCAATGGATTCAAGATGTACATGATGTATGTGTCCTAATTCTCGCTAAAAGTCTAATTATTTAGCACAACGAGTGTTTATGGTTGGCATAAATGTGCAATGAAGTGATTATGGGGTTCTTATCGATCCAAATAAGACTTCCAAATTACTGTGATCTATTTAAAAGGATTAAATATTTACTTGAAAGAACCAATTAAAAGGAATCACATAAGAACAACAAATGTGTCTTGAAAAATAAAACATATACTTGATACATTTAATTTGAATAACAAGGGAATATTAAACTCAAGGAAACCATATAAGCATACACAGTAATATCGACAAATAATTGAGACCAGAATTTAAGCACCAAATTAAACTTTCTTCTCCATTGATTTATTTAAAAATTATAATATCAGAAGTCTTTCTTTCTTGTAAACAATTCTATTATGTATGATGATAAAAATTTAGTCTTGGTTTCCCCTATATATGGGAAGCAACAAGCTTCAAACCATCACATCTCAAAAGTTATCTCTTCAATTGTCTTTTGTTAACATAAACTAAAACCTTAACAATGATTGTTTACATGAAAATTAACAAAGAGAGGAAATGAACAATAAAGTTTGAAGCATTTGCAAGACACCACAGTCTATCAATCTTCATAAGTTACCTATGATCACTTGGATTTGGCAAGGTCCTCTCTCCATGATAGTTCCTTCAATGCTAGGTGACTTTGATGAGGCTTTTTGTCTTTATGTTGCTCGCATAATGAACAGGTTTGACTTGGAAAGGTTCTTGGTGTATCTCTCGCTGTCATGTATGTCAACATTGGTGATTATATCCTTCATGAAAAACTCTAAAGTGAACATTTTCTCTGACTATAAATGTGTGTTCTCCACCACCATCGATTTGTCATTTACTATGTAGAGAGCCAATGGTAATAACTGAGCCAATTCATTTTTCCATATGCTCTAATCCTTTAGATCACCTTCATCATTAAAGAAGTTAGGTAGAGACATATCTAGTATCTAATTGAAATCACCAAGTTCTTCTGTCAATACAATACGAAACTTATCATGCATATCAATCAACTCATCATAAGTTCTGAACATTTCCTTTAGTTGTTAATTCTTCCTTTTTCTCCACCATTCTGAGGTGTAATATTTTATGCTCTTGGAAAGCAACATACGTTCTAGTGTGAATTGTCCATATCCTCTCATCTTTCACAAGTATTTTCTTGAAACTTTTCTTTATCAATTCTGAAACAATGTTGAATTTGATCGATCTCATTTCAACTTCCAATTTATCATATTTATTTTGGATTCTCTCAACCTTATGCCTCCAATATGTACTTTTAGACATAGCTTCAAATACTCAGTTATCGTTATCCAACAATTGGGAGTAAGTAGTTGAGGAGGATGGCAACTTGTCCTTGTGGTTGGCTATTTCTTGCCTCAAGTTCTCATTTTTTAGTCATATACTTTTTGTTATCTTTCACCAACCTTTAATCTAAGCTTTGGAAAATTTAGCAACATTAACATTCAAATCTGTAGTTTTAATAGGATCACTATCTCCAACCCTTTTCACAAGGAGGTGGCCGAATACCTTTTCAGGACCATCAATGATTGCAGGTCTTTTGTCTAGTGGATATAGGGCCCAAGTTTTCAAAGTTGCATTGTCAGGATTATACCCTAACCCGGTGTAGATTCTATCCACTCCTTCTATGCTTAATTATAGGGTCTTATGTTGACTTCTTCGAAAGCTATAAAATACAATAGTAGAGGTCATATCCCACCTAGAGAGAAGCATAACCCCTGCTTCTTCTAGCAGTTTCCTTCCTTTCTTTGGAGTGATGTCTCCCATTTCCTTATCCACTTCTTCATGTAGCTCTTTTAAAGCTTCAACTTCCTTTTTCAAGAGTGATCTCCTTGATCTTCTCTCTAATTAATTTACCTTTTTACTCATAAACAAATGACTTAAATTCCAAGTTTTTAATGAAAGAATCAACATAAATAAACCCTTGGCTAGCACGATGTCTCACATCATCTGAGAGTTGTCTTGAGGACTCTATTATAACAACATTCCTCTTTGGTGGGGGATCATAGTCCTAAATAACAAGTTTAATTACCTACAGACATTCCTCCTCATCATCCACCTCTTCTTCTCTTTTCATGGATGTCTCAACAAAAAAATTAACCTCTAGTGTATGTTGTGGGGAGAGTTGACACAATGGAATTTCAATTTCAGCCTGTATCCCCATAATATCCTCATTCCTTTTCCTTCTAAACACTGAGGATGGTACATCCCTAGTCAATTTGACTTCACATGAAAGTAATATGCCCAATCTTTGTATAGGACCCTCAATTTCCAGAAAGGTGGCTGCATATAAGGGATTATTGTACCTACTCCAAGCCTCTGTTGCTATTACTCTATTATACAAGCTTCTCCTTCTAACCGCATGATGCTCATCAAATTTTCTAATTAAATCATCTTCTACAAAAAGTATGTGATTGTATCCATTCACCCTTTGGCTTATTTTGATATCATTTATGAAATGCTCAAGATCAAATTTCTCTCTTTCATTCCCCTTGCACAAATTGTAAACCTCAAGCTTCTTATCAATAAGTTCATACCCTTTCTCAGAAACAACAAAAAACTCTCCAAACCAGAGTACCCAACATAAGTGACTGCTTGATATAACTCTTTAGGTGCAGAAAATATGAATAGCTCAACTGCCTGACAATATCCAGATATGCCACCCTATTAGGACATGTTTTTGGTAACAGCTGTGGGGCTCCTTCAAAACCAAATACCCTAAATTTTGTGCAATCATCATATGTGTACCAATCTCCCCAATTATGATTAACCTTTCCCCTTCGATTATTATCTTTTGGTCAGAGAACTTTTTGTATTTTTTGTGATAAGTTATAGTTACAAGGTCGACCAAGAAGTTTGTATAAAGGCTTTATAAAATATTCTTCAAAATACAAGTAGTGTGATCTAACACATCTACTATCCCAAATTGCGGTCCACATCTGTACAAGTCCAATGTTCCCATCATCATCTATGTCTTTTATTCTCAAATGATCACTCCACATTCCCATATTTTGTCCTTCATATAAGATGAGATGCATGAATAGTGAATAATTCCTAAATCTGATACCTCCATCCTTATTCTTTATAGAAATGAGGGCATTATAGATATCATTAGCTAAGTACTTAGCATAGTTAAGTGGTCAGGCATCCTAGTTTTGAACATCAACCACTAGGATCATTGGAGCTATGGCCATTAATATGGGAGCATCCACACCAAGCTCATGACAAGCAAAGTAGTATGTATACTGGAACTATTATTCAAATAGGCTCACAGAGAATGAAGGGAATTTTTTTACTAAGAATACCCTAAGCCAATTTTCTTCAACACGAGGTGTGTGTAGTAGCAACCTCCATCTCTTGTAGCTAGTACCCAAGTTGTGGTACTCATCTAGGTCTTTAATCCTGAATTTCATGTTTGTGTTGGTGTCCAATTAAAACACCATGAAAATGTATTTTCTGGTAACTTGAACAAAGGAAGATATATCTTCAAAGTAAACCATGAGGGTTTGAGGATCATACTTCTCAGTGAGTGCCTTAATCAATTCAACATTGATGAACACATTGGGTACTACCAATCCCAGATCGAGTCTCCATGGGTTGGATATTTGTTGGTGTCTATGCATCTTCCTATAATGGTATATGAATAAATCACACCCCCTCATTGGGGTCCATGTGTCACCTACTTCCTTGTGTTTGTCTTCTAATTTCATGGCTTGAGGATTCAGTTGTGCATTTTGTTTGGACCTTTGTCTAAAGCCAGGACATTGATCAATCAAGTCTTGATTCAAATGTCTAGTTTCTAACCTCTGTCTCTTAATTTTAGGAGTTTTAGATGTACTTGTCATAATATCAATTTGTAGAAACCCTACTTTTGTGCTTGCTAGTTTAACTGGTTTTAGATACTAAAAATTTTACCTCAAGCTTAAGTACTTACTTGAACAACAATGCCTATTATGTTTCTTTTTCTGTCTATCAGCGCTATAATCCATTTTTCTTCCCTCTGAATGCTCAATGATTTCCAAATAATCTAAGGATTTAGTTTTTAATTCCCTCTGATGGCACTTTCATGTCATCGAAAGTATAATTAAATGTTTTGAATATAGGTCGTTGATCTATTTATCATCGCCGTAAAATTTTCTCCTCGAAATACTATTGTCTTGTCAATGGGAAATCAAGTGCTTTTGTTGTATCAAAAGGACAATATTTCGTTCTTGTCAATATCTTTCTCTCCCCCGATGTCTTCCTTAATAGTATATTCTTTCTTTCTTTCAAGATTTTGAAGAGATTTTGAATAACTTCACTCTGATATCCCAGTGTCCTAAGCTCTTCCTTAGATAAGCCTTGTAAACAGTCTCTTCAATATTCTTTTATCACTTTGATACACTTACATGCTTATTAAATTATATTTTAATTTTGGACAATGAAGCTTTTTCCTTTTTATTATTATCAAAGCCAAGGCGATGAATGATATTGTTTCATCGAAGGGACCATTCTTTTTGTCCCACCGATATGCACTTTTCCCTTCGATGGAACTCTCAGTCTGATCATATGCTTGTTTGTTCTAGGGATATCAAAGGGACTAATATTTGGCTCTCACCGATATATGTCTTTCCTCCTGATATATTTAGTAATATGTTTTTTTTAAAATTTTTTGAAGGGAATTTGAAGACTGTCTCTTCGATGTTCTGTTGTCACTTCAACATACCTATGAGCCCATCATATTTTCTTTCATTTGATACTATCAAATTCAGGGGTGTGAATATTATTATTTAATGCACATCATCCCATCGAAGGGATTCCAAAATATTTCCTCCCGACATTTCATTGTGTCCTCAATGATTTCTTGTTGGGATTATCAAAGGGATGCTAAGACAAGTCCTGCCAATGTTGCATAGTTTCTTCAATAAATTTTATAATAAGACCTAGGCTTAATTATGGAAAACACATGGGATGTTTATGATGGTGAGTCTATGTGCTAAAGGATCACAACATGAATTATTTTTAAGTTTTTCTTAAGACTAAATTTATGCAAGTTTTAATAATTGGTTTGAATATTTATGCATGTAAAGGATCTAGGCATGTTTTGCTTAAGTATATATGTGATGTTCTTTGGATCAATATGGAACTTTCCATGCCAATCAGACCTAGAAATTGATTTTCAAGGTGAGCCTACTTGTGGAATTTGAATTTTTTACAAGGTTGAAGTTTCACATATCATACTCAAAGTCAGGATGGTGAAATTATACAAATTTTGGAGGTTCTAAAAGTGGCTCTAGTTGGGGATGAATGATTATTCAATCATTGCAAGAATCCAAAATTATTCTTTAGGACGCAGACCATGTATGGGGATGGTAAAAAAAGAAAAAATCCTAAACTATTGTGCATGGAAAATAATAATAATTCAATAAAAGAACTTCAAGAATTGTCCTTGCACTGGAAATTCATGTTCTTCACTAATCAAGTTTTATAAGTAGTATGAATCTTCACCACACTTGCTAGTAATGAAAAATGGGCCCAACCATAGTGCCTCAAACTACCCATGTTTTCCTTTGTCCTGACTCCTAGCATTCCACATAAGAACCATGTCATCAATCTTAATTTTTTTTTCTTTTTCCTTTCTGTCAAATAGATACTTCATTTGTAATTACATCATTTTGTAATGCTTCTATGCTTGATGTTTGATTTCATCTAACTCTACCAACTATTCCATTCTCTCTTCCATGGGTTCAAGGATATCCATATCTTCTTGTAGGATGAATTTATATATTGGTAAGAGATTGTGCATTGGAATCCTAGCTTGGGCTCCATACACCAGTTCAAATGGAGATATTCTAGTGGCCTTTTTACAGTGATACTATCTACCCACAATGCTAGTTTTAATTTGAAATCCCATGCTTTCTTGTTATTATCTATCATCCTTTTGATTATCTTTATAATGCTCTTGTTGCTAGATTCTACTTGTTTGTTTGCTTGAAGATTATATGGTGAGACATATGAAATCACTATGCCATATGATTCAAAAAACTTTTTGAATTTATCTAACCTAAATCACATGCCATTGTTTGTGACCAGTCTAATAGGAACTCCAAATATAGTGATGATGTTTTCCAATATGAAATTAATCACTACTTTACTAGTGGCTTGTTTTGTTGGTATTGCTTCTATCCATTTTGTGTAATCAATAGCCACCAAGATCCATCTATGCCCACCACTAGATTTATCTATCATTTCTCCTATAAAATCAATTCCCCATTTATGGAAAGGGGCTTCAACTTGCATAGGTCTTAATGGAAAGGCTCCATGGTAATTCATTTTGCTAAATAAACTCTGACATGCTTCACATTTTCTTACATTTTTGTGGGTATCTTTAAAGATTTTGGGCAAGTAATAACATGCCCTCAATATTTGTGTGTAGTGGTTTTTGCTAAGAAATATCCCCCACATACTCCTTTATGCATTTCTTTCAACGTGTACTCAGCTTGTGTTTCATCCAAACATAGCAAAAGGATACCATCATTGTTCTTCCAATATAGATCTCCATTTATAAACACATACTTTGAGGCCTAGAGTTTTAAAGTTCTTTTCTGATTATTACTCAATTTTTTAGGACATTTCATATATTTGAGATAGTATGCTATATTAGTGTACCAATGTTCAATACTTGAAACCATTTTATCTTCTTCTCCCACATTGTAGACTTGTGCAGCTTCCAAATTGGATTCAACCATTAACTTGGCTAACCTTTGTCCCCTTACAAGCTTTGTGATTTGGATATCAATATTGAACTCTTGAATTCTATTAATCCATCTGCACCTTTTCCCAATGACTTCTGATTGTACAAAGACATCCTTAATTGCAAGGTTAGGCATGTAGGCAATTATTTATGCCCCTATTAGGTAAGTTTTGAGTGCTTTGACTACTTTTACTAGCATGTAGGTCTACTTTTCAGTGATATCATACTTTATTTCCGCCCCTTGGAGAGATTTGTTGAAGAATGATATGGGTTTTTCGTAACCTTCTTCATTCTTTTGCAACATTATAGTTGCAACTATGTGGAAAGATGCAAAAGAAAATATTTGGAATGGTTTGTCGAAATCAAGTGATTTTAATACAAGAGCCTCTTTTATGGCTCTTTTGATTGAAATGAATGCATCAACAACTTCTGTTGTCCATCCAATTTTTGAACCCTTCTTCAACATTCTTGAAATTGGCTTTACAATTTCAGTGCAAAATTTGGAATGAACCTCCTGAAAAAATTTATTTTCCCAAAGAAAGACTAGATAGAATTTACTGTCTTAGGAATGGGAATTTTATTGATGGCTTCTACTCATTCATGATCAATCCTAATTCCATCCTTTGAGACTATATGTCCCAACAAATTACCTTTTGTCATGAAAAAATGACACTTTTTTGGATTCAGGGATATGCTATATTCTAATGCTTTAATAAAGATCCTTTCTGAGTGCATACAATGGTCTTCTGTCTTTTTTGAATATGGAGTCAAATCATCTTGGTAGACAACCATTATGGTATTGATCAAATCAACAAAGGCTACATCCATGGCCCTTTGGAATGTAGCACCAACATTTGTGAGGCCAAAGGGAATTCTCATATACACATATGTCCCCCAAGGTGTGGTGAAAGTAGTCTTGTATTGTTGTGATTCTTTGACTTTTACTTGGTTGTAGCCAAAAAATCCATCCATCATAGATAGCAGCTCAACTTGTTACCCTTTGCAACATGGCTTCCATGTTTGGGAGGGGATAATTGTCTTTGACTAATGAAACATTTAGGTTGTGAAAATCCACACATAATCCTATGTCTCCATTCTTATTTCTTATTGGTACCAAATTTGAGACCCAAGAAGAGTACCTAATGGGTTTGATAATGCCACCATCTCGAAGCTTCATCAATTCTTCTTACATTTTGGCTACCCAAAGTAGGATTTATGGGCCTTTGTTTCTACCTAAAAGGCTTGGCATCTAGTTTTAGTGGGATTTCATGCTGGAATATATATTCTCTATAAGCCTTTAGGTCATCATATGACCAAGCAAATACATGCTTATATTTCCTGAGCAAGGCTATATTTGTTGGTGTAATTAAATGTCTTGTACCTTGTCCTAGGTCATGATTACACCTTAGTTAAGTTTACTTACCTTGTCCTAGGTCATGATTACACCTTAGTTAAGTTTACTTAAGGACCACATAGGAGGTTGTTGGAGATTTTCTACTTTTGGTGGACTTGACATGTCATTACCTCATCACTTCCACCTTTTGTGGACACATCATGTGATTATCTCTCCACCTTTTGTGGAGTGATAGGTTTTCCTAGTTGTCTCATGTCATAAGATTACGACACTTGTCATAATCTTATGCCCTTCTATGTTCTCACCTTGGCTATATAACCAAGGGGTCTCTCTCATTGTAATAATCATAATCATATCATATCAATGACATTGAATACAGTCTATTCTTTTCATATTCTTTTCTCTCTCTTTTTGTGCTTTCCATTTGGTCCATAGATCTTGGCGTCCATAGTCAATTCTAACATGGTATGAGAGCAGGTTGGGTGCCATTGGAGAGTCTTTTTCTAAAGAGAGATCCTAGATCTGAGGAGGTTTCGTTCGTGGCTCTTTGTTGCAGGTTCACATCAAAGCTTGCTGGTGCAAATTTAAGCTCACCATTGTGTTCGAAAGGTTCGAGAAAGTTGATTTTGCCTTTTGTTTCGTCCAAATCGGACATACGAGGCCAAATCTAAGAGGGTTTGAAGCTGAAAAGTGGTTGCCAGATCCAGAAGGTAGCTACAATTTTGGAGCATTTTTGGTCAAATCTGACCTTGCCATCGTGTCCAGAAAGGCCAAAAACCCTAAGATCGACTGTCAATTCATCCATTTTGGAGCAAATCATCCGGTGAGGCAAAAAAAATTGCCCAAAAGCCATACGACCCTCAAATCGCGTCATAATTACAGTCGTACCATCAGCGTCAAATAAAATTCGGTACGGGTCACTTTAAAATTTCGGTGAAATTTTTTTGAATTTTTTTTTTGGTAAAATTAAATTTCATCCGTAAAAATCTTTATGCAAATTTTGTATTTGAAAAGTTCATATTTTGAAAAATAAAATCAAAATAAAAAAGCAGAAAAAATATTTTGTGTACCCTGTTGCAGGGTACTTAGTACCCGCTAGTACTGGCCGCAGGTCCACAAACAGCCATTTGGCCTGTCGGCCATGGCCCCCACAACTCCCACAATCACCGGCCGACGATGCTAACCGACGTTCAATAAAAGGTCTGGCAACAATTTCTCAAACTGGCAGCAAAAATCAAGAATTCCGGCACAGGAGCATATTCCCCTAAGACGGGCACGAGACCGTCAAATACAAGCCCAATTCGCAGGAGAATATTCCACAGAGAATCTTCGCATTGAATATTCCACCGAGCCTCGACCTTTGAACGGCCGTCAAGTTTAAGCTGACTATATCTTTTGACGGGCGTTCGAACGTCAAATTTAAGCTAGTGAATTTCTGACGTCGGCAATACGTCAGCGGCTGGTTTGATTTTTTTGACCCCTCATGGATGAGCCTTTCATTTTTGGAGTCGAACTTTGAAGCTCCGTATCTTGCTCATTTTGACTCCTTTTTTCAAGCAATTTTTTTTTATTTGGGCTAATTTTTCATGCTCTACGCACTAGTGCAATTATTTTTTGGTTTTGGTGCCTAGGTTTTCTAGAAATTGCAGATTCTCACAGGTGTTACTGCTTCGTCCTCATTTTTGGAACTTCGGGAGCTCATATCTTGCTCCTACGGTAACATTTTTGGGTGCAGTTTTTTTTTAAAGTGCATGATTTTTCGTGGTATGATCAGATTGATCTCATTGTATGCCAAAAATTGTACTTGATTCTGTGACCTATTTTGGGCATTTGCATGTACCAAGATCAAGACCACTTCGCTGTTTTTGGCAAGTGGCATTTGTAAACGCACTAAATATAAAGTGCCAAATCAGATATTGCTTGGGGGGTTCTATGATTGAGTCAATTTGGGGGGGATTCTTCTTGTGGTTGTGGTTGCATTCCTCTTGATTTGTGTTCTTGTTTCATCATGGAGCCATCTACAATTCCACTTCTTCTAACACCTTACAACTATCCTAAATGGAAATATGAAATGAACAAATTGTTAAGAGTAAAGAGATTGTATAGGATAGTTCATGGGCTTGATGGTGAACCACAAAATGATGAAGTTAAAAAGAATAAGTGGTTGAATAGTTGTGAAGAAGCCATTGGCTATTTGTGCTTGTATGTCTCTCCTGAATTGTTGTTTCACATTGAGCAGTTGGATACACCTATGGCTATGTGGACTACATTGTCAGAATTATTTGGGAAAACAGATGAAATTCAAGGACATTTGTTAGAGAATGAATTAATCAGTCTCAATCCATGTAATTTTGACAACATACAAGACTTCATCACTAAATTCAAGTCACTAAGAACACAATTGAAGAATTGTAAAATTGAGAAATCAGATACACAATTGATCTTAAGTGTCCTTTCAAAGCTAGGACCTAAATATTCAGTGTTTGTGTCTACTTTCTACGCTACAAAGAATGCCTTTGGGAGTGAGTTTAAGATGCCTTCCTTTGAAGATTTTGCTATGCAACTCACTAGGGAGCAAGATAAGCTTATTCAAATGGGTACTTTGAAGTCTTCAAAATCACATGCCTTGGTTGTAAAGGATGAGAAGTCTTCAAGTGGCAAAGAAAAGACAAAGAACAAGCCTAAGAAGAACACACAATCCACATCGAATTCCACAGAAGAACATAAAGATTCATCTTCAAAAGAGAAATCATCTAAGAAGGAGAGACCTTTTTGTGCATATTGTAAAAAGGATGGACATGAAGAACATTATTGTTATAAGAAGGATATTGATGAGTTGAAGAATCTTCTCAAAAATAATCACATTGATTTTCCTTCTAGAATGTTTGAATCTTCTTCTCCTTCTACCTCAAAACAGTCTAAAAAGGACAAAGGTCAAGCATCTACATTAGGATATAAAGGACAAGCTCTTTGTGCTCATTCAAGTCCAGGATCAGGGAGATGGCTTCTAGATTTAGGAGCATCTCATCGTATGACATCTTCACAGACTATCTTCTCTTCATTTCAGCCTTGTTCTATGTCTCCTATCTTGATGGGAAACAATACATACATGAGTGTAATAGGGAAGGGATCCATTAGCATTGGGGAGAACACTTTTCAGGATGTCTTGTGTGTTCCTCATTTGACGAACAATCTACTTTCCATATATCAGATTACACATGGTGGAGATGGGAGAACTGTGGAGTTCACTCCTGATTCGGTTATCATTCAAGACTTGGAGACTAGAGAGATCATTGCTACTGGGGTGGTTGATCATTCATCTTGGTTGTATTCCTTTGCACAGTTTGCTTCTGATGATGACGATGTTCCTTTGGCTGTTGATCACATACACCATGATTCAGAGGATACATTTGGCTTTTTGAACTTGGGCATTCTCACATCAGATCCAGTCCTTGAGCCATGCACTCTATCTCCTCCATCGACTGTTGTACTTGATGATACTTGTGTTGCTACAGTTTTGGCTCCTAGTGATTCAGTGCAATAGGACATACATTGTCTTCCAGATATGGCTACTTTGGATGATTTCCTAACATGTATTTCAGACTTTTTCATCTCATCTTGCAGATTTGGAGCACACCATTGATGACATCCATCTTCTCTTTGATGAAGATGTCCCTTCTTCAGTTGTTGTAAGGGAACACCTTGACCCTCTTGTTCATTCTCTACATGATCATTCTTCACAGATTGGCGTGAGTGTGGAAACTTTTGGACAACATTTAGAGGAGGTTTCTTTGTCTTCAGAGGGGATATCTTTGTCTTTGGATCATGTTCTACATTCATCTCTACTAGATGTTGGATTGTCCTCTTTAGTAGTGTGGCCTAGAATGCCTGTTTGGAGTGTGTCATCTTTCAGCATCAACATGGAGACACTTGAGCATGCTTCAGAGACACCATCATACATCATCCATCATCTTGATATCTTGCATACATCCTTGGTTTTGTTTCTTCCTAAGGGGAGGAACGTTGTTCGACGAGATTGGATCATCTTCAGCATTCAATGTCGAGCTTCTACCATCATTGCAGGAGACTCAACATTAAGGGGGGGCTACCTTTTCTCTCTTCTACTTCTCTCTTATGGGGGAGTCTTTTTCCTCACATGGGGTTTTTACCTTCTCATTCTTCATTGAGAGTATTTCTATTTTGTATTTCATCTCTCTTTTGGGGAGGAGTTTTGTCCCATTGGGTTTTCTCCTTTTCCTCGCTTGTGAGAGATTGCATTGTGTGTACATGGGTACCTAACATGGCCTAGTAGCTGGGACCCATCTTGCATTGTTTTCTTTTGTGTACATTCTCCCTAAGTTGGACTTAAGGGGGTGTTGGTAATTAAATGTCTTGTACCTTGTCTAGGTCATAATTACACCTTAGTTAAGTTTACTTAGGGACCACATAGGAGGTTGTTGGAGATTTTCCACTTTTGGTGGACTTGACATGTCATTACCTCATCACTTCCACCTTTTGTGGACACATCATGTGATTATCTCTCCACCTTTTGTGGAGTGATAGGTTTTCCTAGTTGTCTCATGTCATAAGATTACGAAACTTGTCATAATCTTATGCCCTTCTATGTTCTCACCTTGTCTATATAACCAAGGGGTCTCTCTCATTGTAATAATCATAATCATATCATATCAATGACATTGAATACAGTCTATTCTTGTCATATTCTTTTCTCTCTCTTTTTTGTGCTTTCCATTTGGTCCATAGATCTTGGTGTCCATAGCCAATTCTAACAATATTTGTTACCTTTATTCATCTATCCCCCATTAATATCAATTAAATGATTTATTTAATATTTCCCCCTTTCCTAAGGTTTCTAAAGTATTTAATTTAATAATTAAATAATTTACCTTTCATCCCTTCCTCTCTAAATTAAATAAATATATTAATTTATTTAATTTAGTCACTTAGCCTTTTCAATTTAAATCAATTTTAAATTCCCTCTTTTCTCTCTCCTTGTCACATCCTCCATAATCCTCTTCTAATCTGGATTAATTTAATTAATCCATGATCAAGATGTGCACACCTTTAATCAGGATTAATGTCACGTCCTCCATATTTTGCCACTTGTCTCTAATCTCTCATTAGTCTTCTTAATCACCTATTTGCACAACCTTAATCTAATCCTCATGCCATTTTTGGTATTCCTCCAAGTCAACCTCCATAAGTACTTTATTTATTTAGCTAGGACCTCTCCCCATGTGAATTAAAAATTCACATTTATTATTTCAAGGTTCTCTCTTCCCCATGAAGGTTGTTGGGAAATTCTAGAACCTCTCATAAGTCACATCACTCACATGGGGACAAGGACCTCCTTTATGAGGACCTTGTCTTATCCCCAAGGTACTTTCAATCATGTGAATTTAAAATTCACACTTATTACTCTAACATTTCTCTCTTCCTCATGATGATTAGTGAGGAATTCTAAAATTCCTCTCGTGTCAACATCCTTCCACATGGGGACACAAATTTCCTTTTTGAGGAAATCTTCCTCTAATCCCAAGGTACTTGCAAGTACCTCCACCTCACATATCTTCTTTCCACCTCCCATGTCATTTTTCCACCTCATTTCTACATGGCAAGATGTGAGGACTTGTGAGTCTCAACTCACCACAACCCTCCATCTTTTCCATGTTGGCTAAATCCTAGCCATTCAAATCTCTAGAGACTCTTCCCCCAAAATAGAGGATTTTAGTCTCATTTTTATTCAACACATTCATGCATTCACAATTGCAAGCAATCTAACATTCTACTCTCAAGCTAAAGCATTCAAACACTTGCATTTTTCATCCTCCATTGTTGCACTTGAAGCTTTCATTGCATTCATCTTATACATCTATCAAAAAACCCACATCCATTGTTGCATTCTCCATCCAATCTACATCACTTTGCATATCATTTTAGCTTATTTTCCATCAATGAGCACATAACTAATCTACATCAAAGGGCCAACCAAAGGATCAACTTAAACAAGGTATAATCTTTCTTTTATCTTTCTTTTGTTCAAGTTCAACTAGGCTTATCTTGAGGTGGTGTTTTGTGTATTTCTCCTTTTGCATTTTCCTTGATTTTGCATCATTTAGGGCAGGAAATAATGCTACACACATTTCTGGCACGCTCGGTGGGACCCACAAACGATTCTATTATTTTTATATTTTCTATTGTTTGAAATTTTGCAGGTTCAAGTTATGCAAAGGCGATTCTACAAGTACAAAATCGCCCATCTGTCAAACAGGGGAAAATTTGCTCCCTGTTTCCCAAACAAGCGACCCTGCTTCTAACTTGGGTGAGCTTGCTTTCTGCAAATAGGCGAGCATGCATCTGAAATAGGAAATCTTGTTGTTGATAGGGATGAGCCTGCCTTTGAAACAGGCGATTCTAATGCTAACAAGGGCAATTCTAAGGTAAAAATAGTAACTTAAAGTTCATTTTTAGAGTTCGTTTCTTATCATTTTTTAAGTATTGACCCCCTAACCTATTTTTTCGGTGAATGTGCTTCGTTTTACTAATTTTTTTATAGTTGTTTCACATTTTTCCAAGGATGAAGGATTAAACTACTAACTTTTTCTTACAGGACGAGCGTGCCAAGACCTTTAGTTAGTTTTGATTGTTTGTTATTTTCATACTAGTTAGACACATAGAACTAATTAGGGGGAGTCAAATACACTTGTTTGATGTGCTTGTTAAGTGGACTATTGATGTATCCAATCCCCTTGTGCCATTTGGTGATCCTTGGTGAAGATAAATCATAGTCCACTTTAGTACTTTGTGTTACCCAAGAGATATTAGAATGTATAAGCTTTCCCCTTGTGCTTCGTCTGAGTCTGGGGGCTAACTAAAAATGTCTAGTGTCTTCTTTTAGTGGGACCTGCTTGGGGATTTCATCACCCTAAGGGATTATCTTGACCATGTGTTACTAGCGAGGTATATAAAGGGGGGAGATCCAAAGTTGTACACCAATCCAATCACGTCATGTTTGGTGAAGCATCAAAGCTAGGGTGATACCTAGATAAGATGTGAAGAGTTGGTCCAAGTTTCCAGTACCTCGCTGGGGCTTCTGACTCACTCCTATGATGAGCTGGTGTTCACGGTTGTGTCTCACGTATCGTGCGTATATTAAGGAATCCCTAGATCACCTTATTTAGCCTAGTTAGAGGATCGTGTTGGTCATACCCTTTTTACTAATCTTAGGATTGTGTTGCTTGAATTGTCTTCTTTATGCAAAACTAGTGCATTTCTATTTAGTCGAGTCAGCCTTACCTTTTTCTTGTTGTTTTTTGACCTTCGCCATAGCTGTTTTTCATCAAAGTCAAGTCTAATTCTGTTGTTTGGGTGATTTTTCCTTTGTTAGGGGCGAACTTGCTGCTATTTGGGGTGAACCTGCTATCCACAGGGGTGACCTTGTCTTCTGTCTGAGTTATTTCTCAGTTGGTTCCTGTCAGAATCACCCATTCTCCATAAAATAGGTGAGCTTATACCTAGTTTGGGTGAGCCTGACACCTAAAGGGGCGATTCTACTCTCTATCTGAGTCATTCTGTCAGTTAAACAACCCATCACATTCGCCTATTTCAATCTACCCGAGAAGGATTATTTGTCAAGGTGTCACCAAGATAAACCTCAAGTGTATTTATGATTTATTGTCCAACATTATTTACCTTGGTTTCACCTTTTTTTGGTTTATCTTTATCTTTGTTCTGGTCTTGTTGCTTGTTGGGTATGCTTGAGATCACTTTAAGGGCACTATCTCTATATTCATCCACCTTCATCATTTCTAATAGTGGCACCAACATCTTGATCTGAGATGATGCTTGTGCTATGTCAAATGAGGGGAAAATTGCCAGTTGTTCTACTTTTTCTGCTTTAGTGTAGCTTTTCTCCTCAGTTTGTTGTTTAGCATTATGTTGGGAATTAAGGTGTCTCAACCTTGGGAATTCCTAAGTTGTTTACTTATTATTATTTTACATTTTCCCATGGATAAATATCATTTATGTTATTAAATAATTATGCTCCATCAAAAAGGGGTGTGAAATTTTGAGTTGGCACTTTTGCCACATGTCGGTGCTTTGAAAATTATGATATTTGTTGTCAAAAGATGCCCACTTAATGGTATAACATGGAAAGCCTATTTTTAAGGATGTTATGATAGATTCTATGACAACTGTAAGGGCTAAAAGTGGGGGATATTATTTTGGACGTGAGAATCATGTATGACATGCGCAAGAGAAACTTTGCATACTTATTGATAGATTATGATGCATTTAGGAGCATCTCCTATTTTATAGGGATTCTTATGACATCTTGTAAGAAGGTGTAATGTCATGTAAGACACCATGTTTTGCATGTAAGGGGTCGAATCAATTTTCACCATGGTATTTATGAATCTTGTTTTGACCCATGGTAATGTTTTTTCGTGATATTTTGAGCCCCCATGGGTCTATATATTGAGGGGTTAAGTTGGAGACACTGTGAGAGGTTTTACAAGTACACAGATGCTACCGAATTGAAGAGGAGTTAGAGTGATTGTATTGTGAAACACGATTGTTGGTAATACAACTATTCATCTTTTCTTTGGTGGAGTTTTTTCCTGAAAGGGTTTCTCCATGTAAACACTGTGTTATTCTTCTATTCTTTCATTTCATTGTTATATTTGTTTAAATCTCCATATGGTTTACATTGCATAATCTAGTTTTACAATAATGTATTAAAGCTTTTGTTATAGCTATTCCTTTACCATTTTTTCTAACACATTGTCCCTCATCTCATCCTAGTCAATTTTTATTTCTCCCTTTGGTACATTCTTCTGATTTCTTTCTTTTTCACCTCTCTTTTGGTTATTTGGAGTGCCTTTATTATGCTTTTGTTGATATTTTATGAATAATCCCCTTGGTGTTCCCTAATTTGGATTTATGGTTCTATTCCTTAGGTTATAATTAATTTTAGCATGTGCCACAATAACCATTGTAAGAGCTCTTATCTCTTCTTCATTTGGTTTGCTTAGTAGGGTTTGGTTTGTTTGTTGTGTGGAGGCACTAAACTAATAACCTTCTACATTGTCATCTTCTTGATTTGAAAATATTTCTTGTTGGACCATGTGAACATTATACTTCTGATTGTTCACATCATATTCAAATCTCTCTTCTTCTGAAGATGAGTATTCATCTTGGATTTTATAAGGTATAGATGCCATCATATTTACCACGTGGTCCACCTTTTCTTGCTTATATTGCATCTTATCTCCTTGAAGTAACTACACAACTATGCAGTATTCAGGATCATGGGGTAAATTATAGGGCACACACCATGGAGTATTTTCCACCACATTGGTCCCATGCCTCCTTAATGGATATGGGGTTTCTTTACCTATATTTTTCCTTTGATCATTGATGATTGGCCTTCCATCCTTCCAATTTTTCTTATAGGGCATATCATGTAACCTTGGTTTGTCATTCTTATATTGATTATGTTGCTTATGTTGATTGGTGCCTGTGTTTTTTACTAACCTAGCATCATCTCTTCTACCTATCTTCCCTGCAACCCTTCTATTATTTTATATATTTATGACAACTTTAAATGCCTTATCTAGGGTAAGAGGATTTCTCATTCTAAGCTCATAAATCATATTTGGATCATATGAATTTAAGTAAAACACTAGGCACATGGGTTTGTAGGCTTTAAATGGTGTGGAATTTTGTTCAATAACTTATTAAATCTAGTGTTAAAGCAATTGACTGCTTCATTGTAGCTTTTTTGAATATTCATTAGTTCATGTAAGGAAAACTTTGGATATAAATGATCCCCATAATGTTCCCTAAATTTTCTTTTGAATTCTAACCAAGAATTGATACAAGCATCAGGTAAAATTTTATACCAGTCTCTTGCATCCTCTATCAATGATTGCATAAATAGTTTTATGAAGATATATTCTTCTTGAATATCAAAATAATCCATGACTATCTCAAATGAATTTATATGATTTTCCCCTAAGACAGCATTGTTCCTAGAGAATTTGGGAACTGCATTCCTCATTTCATTCTTGATGGTGTTCAGGCATTCCTAAATACCACTGAAGTCGAGTGGCCTATATCTATCTATGTTCATAGGTCCTCTCATAGGTGGATTTTTCCTCTGGTGAGGCTGATACTGTTGGTATAGGGGACCTTGTTGTTGATGATATGTTCCTTGTTGCATACCTTGGTTATGATTTATAGAAGGATTGGTACTTCTTTGAGTATGTTGTTGTGGGTTTTGATGTTGATACTTATTATATCCTTGATTTTGATTGCTTGCCATTTTCTGGCCAAGGGGAACATGATATGTATTCCCTCCTAAGTTTGAGGTGGTTGGTGTTGAAGCCTTATGTTGTGGATGGTGAGTGTGCAGAGCATTGCCAATTTTTTCCCCCTATGCTATGAAGTGGTATTTGTGAGTCGTTTGAATTTGGATATCCAACTCAATGATGGGGAGGCACATATTGTGAACCATTTGTTGTAGGCTAAGTATTGTCTAGGAGAAAATTTTGAGCCAATTCCTCTTTACATTTTAGTAGTTATTTCCTCTCAAATGCCTCTTCCATCTCTTGTATCACCTATTTTAATTATTTATTAGTGAATTCTTTTGTTGTGGTAGGATTTTGGTGGGCTTCTATGAAACATACCATTCATGGTGTGCTACTACTTGGAGTTTTTGTATATTCCTGAGCTACCCTTTCCTCATAATTCCTTTGTGCTTCAATGTATTTCCTTTCCTGGTCAAGTTGTGTCTCAAACTCACTCATCCTTTGAGGTTCAAGTTCAAAAGAGAGGACAATATTGTATAAACTACCATGCTCAGTTTGAATTTGAGGTTCTCTTAGTAGAAATTTCTCCCCATTGTGTATTTTATCTTTAGGTGAGTTATATATATTGAATTGTTGTTCTATATATGATATTTTTTTTCTCATTTTGTTGATTGTTTTGTGACTCCATATTTGTAGTTGTGTTTGAAAAGGGCCCTTTAGTATTTTTCTTTGAAATAGGAAGAGATCTTGAACTATCCCTTTTCCCATCTATCCATTTATTATCTTTATTTGATTGGTTTTTCTAATGTAATGACCTTCTACCATCCATGTTGTGGAAGACTGTGATACTTTGATGCCTAGGATTCAACCTCTTTGATATATATTTTAATTCCCTAAGCATACAATAATTTCATAATTAGTAGAGTCGCCACCCACTTTTCTAAAATTTGAGAAAATTGGTATTATTTTAGTGTTGAGGTCTAAATAAGATTATCCTCGGTTCATCCCCAGTAGAGTCCCCTACTTAGTTATGTGAAGGTGTAATTACACAATGCAAATTTAGTGACTATATCATGAAATGGTTTGGACCTAGGGTTTACTAGGCTAGTCCCTAGTAGAGTCGTCAATTTTTTGGTTCCCAAAATTCCAAATTGCAAACCATAAGAGTATGCCAGGCTCTATGGTCAAGTTTAATAATGTTTTGGCCAATGAATGGAATTAACCAATGTGGTTACAATTCCTTGCTCTTTAGGTTCTGTTAGACCTAGGCGGGTGTACCTTGATTACTTAATGAATGTAAACTCCTATGATTGGATGCTAAGAAGATTGAATCAATGGAAATTAAATCATCCTTTTCTCTATCTACTCTAATATGGCATAAAGGTTTGAAATAGATAACTGAATATTGAGACAAACTAATGCTTCTAGTTCTTAATCCTATAACTAAAAAATTGGAAATTGGAAATGTAATAATGAAGTTTATGAAATGTTGTATTAAATGAAATTGTCCAGTGTCTTATCCTATTGGGAAATGGAGTCAAGATGTACATGATGTATGTGTCCTACTTCTGGCTACAACTCTAATTATTTTTGCACAGTGAGTGTTTATGGCTGGCATAAACATGCAATGAAGTGATTATGGGGTTCTTCTTATTGATCCAAATAAGACTTCCAAGTTAATATGATCTATTTAAAAGGATTTAATCTTTGCTTGAAACAACCGATTAAAATGAATCACACAAGAGTAGCAAATATGTCTTGACAAATCAAACATATAATTGATACATTTAATTTGAATAACAAGGAAATATTAAACTGGAGGCAACCATATAACTATACTTAGTAATATCAAAAAATAATTGAGACCAGGATTCGAGCACCAGATTAAACTTCCTTCTCCATTGATTACTTTAAAAATTATAATATCAGAAGTCTTTCTTTCTTGTAAATAATTCTATTTTGTATGATTATCAAAATTTGGTCTTGGTTTCCCATATATATGGGAAGCAACAAGCTTCAAACCGTCACATCTCAAAATGTATCTCTTCAATTGTCATTTGTTAACATAAACTAAAACCTTAAAAATGATTGTTTACATGAAAATTAACAAAGAGATGAAATAAACAATGAAGTTCGAAGCATTTGCAAGACACCACCGTCCGTTAATCTTAATAAGGTACCCATGATCACTTGGATCTGGCAAGGTCCTCTCTCCATGATAGTGCATTCAATGCTAGGTGACTTCGATGAGGCTTTCTGTCTTTATGTTTCTCACATAATGAACAGGTTCAACTTGGAAAGGTGCTTGGTGTATCTCTCATTGTCATGTATATCAGCATTGGTGATTATATCCTTCATGAAAAACTCTAAAGTGAACATTTTCTCTAACTATAAATGTGTGTTCTCCACTACCATCGATTTGTCATTTACTAGGTCGAGATCTAATGGTAATAACTGATTCAATTCATTTTTCCATATGTTCTACCCCTTTAGATCACCTTCATCGTTAAAGAAGTTAGGCATAGACATATCTAGTGGTTGATCAAAATCACTAAGTTCTTCTTTCAGTACAATATGAAACTTATCATGCATATCAATCAACTCATCATAAGTTCTGAATATTTGGTCATCAACATTTCCTTTAGCTATTAATTCTTCCTTTTTCTCCACCATTTTGAGGTGTAATATTTTATGCTTTTGGAAAGTAGCATACATTTCGATGTGAATTTTCCATATCCTATCAAATTTCTCAAGCATTTATTCGAACCTTTTCTTTATCAATTCTGAAACAATGTTGAATTTGATGGATCTCATTTCAGCTTCCAATTTATCATATTTCTTTTGTATTCTCTCAACCTTATGCCTACAATATGTACTTTCATACATAGCTTCCAATACTCTATTATCATTGTCCAACAATTGGGAGTAAGTAGTTGAGGAGGAAGGCAACTTGTCCCTGTGGCTGGCTATTTCTTGCCTCAAGTTCTTATTTTCAGTCATATACTTTTTGTTATCTTTCACCAACCTTTCAATCTGAGCTTTGGTGAATTTAGCAACATTAATATTCAAATATGCAGTTTCAATAAGATCACTATCTCCAACCCTTTGCACAAGGAGGTGGCCAAATACCTTGTCAGGACCATCAATGATTGTAGGTCTTTTGTCTGGTGGATATATGGCCCATTTTCAAAGTTTCATTGTCAAGATTATACCCTAACCTGGTGTAGATTCTATCCACTCCTATTCTTAATTGTAGGGTCTTATTTTGACTTCTTCGAAAGATATAAAATACAATAGTAGAGCTCATATCCCACCTAGAGAGAAGTGTTGTCACCTAGAAGTGCACCCTACGCACAGCGACGAAAACTGAGCTTTCTAGTGAAACATTGGATCATTTCAAGGCTGTGGGTCACCTAAATTTGAAATGAACCTCCGGAGAAGGCCGGCTTCCTTTGGGTATCACCTAAACTACTGATTCTTTAAGGGTAAAAGGAGAATGAATGCATGAAAATGGAACTAAACTGAACTATTCCTATGGTGATACATCGAGTTGATAAGAAATCATGAAACAAACACAAAAAGAACATACATTGGAAAGAAAATAGTCAACATTTTCACTTACTTAACATAACCCCTTTAAACTCATGTGCTATTCTTAACAGGCTTGCTCTACATGCATATCTTAGGAAGGAAAGATGAATTTCACAGCCTTAGGTATGAATACAAATTTCAGAAAACACAGTTAAGCACTTGCATAGTCTAAAATACAGAAATGAGAGTAATACAAACATTAACAGTAGCTTCCTAGGTAAACTCTGTGTTGTACTTCAGATTCCAGTTGAGTTACAAAACATACATTTAGTCGAGAAAGGATTGATAAAAATCACAAACTCTTTCAAATGCACAATCTGAACCATTTTCAAAAAAGGAAAAAAATGCCTTATATATCAAACTGTGTCGGCCCCTTAGGGTTTACAAAATATCAGTCCTCGGGATAGATTTTTCCTTAGATCTTTTGATTGAAATTAATGATGCACCCTGCGTGTCCTTGTTGTGTGTGTCGGTGAAGAGTTACTGCCTGGAGAAGCCCCTTAGATCTTTTGAAGCTACCAGATGCATTTACTTTTGGTCCTCGTGTCCACCTACTGAGTCCCCCTGTTGAGTGCCTTAAATTCTCCTGAGTTCAAAATAGATACACGTCGATTCACATTCTATCTTCTCTTGGCACAATGATTCACCTGTAGCTCTCCCTAATTGGTTGGGCACATTACACGCAGATCCCTCGAATGGTCAAAACTTCCTTTGATCAGAATCGCATCTCGGCAAGACACTGGAAGTGTCTCACCGATGCGATTATGCCCCTTGAAGCTATCGGCACAACATGTGACAGTTGGTGAGACGTCTCAGCAAGTTTTAGAAGTCATGTTGATATCGCTAGAACATCGGCAACACAATTGGCATTGGTCTGAAGTTACACTGAGCACCACTGAGTCATATTGATACCGCTTTATCTGGCGATTCCATCGCTGTGGGCAAGAGACCATGTGTTCGGGAAGACTTCATAGTGAACTTTCCTCATGTCTGGGTGAGCACATCCATGTCAGCAAGAGTCTATCGGGTCAATGAGACCTTCTAGCGAGCTCATTTAGTCACGCCGAGCTCCACATTTCTTGTCGCTGAGACTTCCTTTCTTTTCCCAGACCTCACACCAAGGTCCTTTCCTTCGCTGAGTTCACTAGTCGGCAAGACATCACCGAGTCGGGGAGACCTCCTATTGAATTCACAAGATTATGTCGAAGCCATTCCACTTCGGCAAAACCTTGGACAGTCGCCAGGACCCTGTGGCAAAAGCCCCAACTCCTAGCGAGACCAGATGTTTCTTTGGTGGGACCCCCACTTGTTCACTTCAGTGACCAAGACCCCCTGGTTGGGGAGGCCTCCATTAGTTGGCAAGAGGTTGTCCTTAAGGCACCTTGATTTGGAAAGGCCTCATTTCATTTAACTTCGGCAAGAGACAAAGGTTTCGCCAAGACATTATGGCGAGGTTACTTTCTTAGGCCGAGACTCCCAGACGAAGGCGAGATGTCACACAGTGTACTCTCGGCAAGAACTCCTGCCGAAGGCAACACATATCGGGGCTCCCTTATCTTTTAGCGAGACTATATGCAGTTGGTGAGACCCTATGGCGAAGTTCAACCACTTTTATCGGGCTCAAACATCCTTTTGGCAAGACTTTTTATAATCGCCGAGACAACTCAGCGAGGTCCTTTAGTCATACTGAGGGACCTCTTCTTTTGTGTCGGGGAAACATCACACTGTCGACCTGACTTTATTCCGAATCTCGCTCCCCTTGCTGACACCGCTTTATGAATGATTGTCGGCAAGACCTCTTGTCTTCGGTAAGACCTCCCAGCAAAGCCTGTCGACATACGCCAAAGGTATCTTTTCAGTTAGACCTCCCACATATCGGCATGACATCCTGGTGAAGGTACCAACCTATGCCGAGAGCATCCCGTCTCGGTGTGACTCTACTCCTTCGGCCAGACCTTATGGCGATATCCTCCTATTTTGGTGAACTCACTTCCACTGTCGATGAGACATCTCCTGGTTGCCGAGACCACATAGTGATGAGAACCTTCTTTGTCGAGAGTGTAACCTTTCCCGTCGGCAAGATGCTATGTCGAATGTGACCCTTCAACGACCTTATTTTCTTCGGTGAGACATTTGAGAGGTCCTGGCGACTCTCTCCTTAGAGGATTTTCATGCCGAACTTGAACAAGGTAGGTTCCCAAATTGAGTCCCCTGTGACCTATCATCAAATTCATAACTTTTTCCCTTGTGTGAATGCTCCATTCGTCCTTCTCGAACTTCTAAAACATAATTTTCCCAATCGACCTAGCCCGTAGGTGAAAATTGGACAACATTTCTGGTGACCTCAACTAGATGTTTGCCTACTAAACATAGAAATCGGTAGCCAAAACTTGTCCATTGGGAACGGAGTCATTAGGAGGCTCAGAAAACAAATAAAAATATCAGTTTTGTACATGTCTGTAACTCACTTCAGACGCATAGGACACAACAAGTAGCCAAAAGAAAAACAGAACAGGGGAAAACGAAAGAGAAAATTTATCGTGCCATCATAGCACCCAGGAAATAATAAAAAAAAAAACTTAAAGCGCAGAAGCACTTATTGGAAACATAAAACCTAAACAGATATGTACAAGAAAGGCACTCATCAGACTTGAAAGCAGGGTTTAAGGTGTATCCCATTGACTGGGATAGGAAGTACTTCCCCTTCTGTTGTAGCTAGTTGATAGGAATTGTGTTCCTTACAGTCTTTGATAATGAACGAACCTATCCACATGTTGTCGAACTTAGAGTGATGGTCGGGCCTGCTCTTCAGAACATCCCATTTGAGCACGAGGTCTCCTACTGTAAAATATTTTTTTGTTGCCCTTTTGTCAAATGTCTTCTTTGTTTGGAGTTGATGATACTCCAAAACCTTCATCGCTTTGTCCCTTGATTCTTCGAGTTCCATGAGCTCTGCATATCTCACGGACATTGGGTCTTGTTCCTCAAACATCTCCAACTGATGTATGATGTCAAGAGCTGGAAGCTCCACAGATAGAGGCAATCTTGCCTCTCTGCCATAGACTAACATATATGGTGAGTTACTAGTAGACCTCTTAGGAGTCACTCTGTCTGCCCACAGTGCATACTTTAATTTGATGTGCCAGGTCCTTAGATTATCCTCCATTGTTCTTTTGATAATCCTGATGAGATTCTTATTTGTGCTTTCAGCTAAGCCATTGCCCTAAGGGTAATAATTTGAGGATGTGTTCAAATGAATGCCATGTTTAATAGCCCAATCGGTTAGTCTTAATCCCACAAATTCAAGAGCATTATCAGATATGATAGAGTCAAAAAATCCAAATCTGGTGACTATATCTTCATAGAAGCTTAAAACTAACGACTCTTTTGCTTCTTTCAAAGCTATTTCTTCCATCCACCGTGTGAAATAGTCTGTAGCAGTGAGCACCCACTTGTGACCAGTACTGGAAGGTGGATTTATTGGTCCAATGAAATCAATACCCCATCTCATGAAGGGTTGCTCCACTTGAATTGGATGCAGAGGCATAGCAGGCAACTTTTCCTTTCCTGAAAACATAGCACATTTGACAAACTTTCTTGACCAGGCATGTGCATCTTTGAACAAGTTAGGCCAGTAGTAACTAGCTCTCATGATTTTCCAAGCAGTAGTTCTTGGAGCAAAGTGACCTCCCGCAGCTCAATCATGAAACTCATGAAGTACCTTCTCAATTTGATCACTGTGAATACATCTTAATAGAACACCATTCAGATCTTTTTTTAAAAGAACATTGTTAACCAGTACATACGGTATGGACTGCAGTCTGAAGTATCTTCTTTTAGCTTTGTTCAATCCAAATGGGCATTCACCAGTTCGTAAAAATTAGGTCATTCTTGAACCCAATTAGTCACCCCCATAGGCACATTATCTTGAGCATTTTGAAACTCATTTGTATTAGCAAACACAACATCCTTTTCTAATTCATTTTCTCTGATTGATCCTGTAGCAAGTTGTTCACAAAGACCTTTACCTCTAACCAGTTTGGTAACTTTAATGTCTACATCGTACTCCATGACCTTGGTGATCCACCCTGCTTCCTTTTCGTTCAGATCTTTGTTCAACAAAAATTCCTTCACGCTTGGGTGTGCAACCAGAATATGAATCTTATTGTTTGAGACTAAGGGTTTGAATTTCTTTAAGCTTCTGATCAAGAAGAGAACATGCTTCTCAACAAATGTATACCTCTCTTTGTAATTAGCAAGTATTTGACTAAAGAAGGCTATGGGCTATTCTAAGTTGTCACTATTTTTCTGTACCAACATAGCAGAGATTGAACCAGTGCTGCCAAAAGCATACAAAAAGAAATCTTTAGATAAATTTGGATTGATCAATGTTGGGGCAGATGCTAAAGCCTCTTTGATTTCTTCAAAACTACGCCTTGCCTCCTTTGTCCAACTGAAAACTGCGTTCTTTTTTAGCATGGCAGTCAAAGGCTGTAGCAAATTTGCAACATAAGGGATAAATCTTCTCAGAAAGTTAATCCTCCCTAAAAAGATTTGCAATCCCTTCTTATGATTGGGTAATGGCAACTCAAGTATGGCTTTGACTCTTTCAAGGTCAATAGTAATTCCATCCTTTGACACTATGTGACCTAACAACTTACCTTCATGTATTGCAAAAATGCTCTTCGTCAAATTGAGAGAGATACCAAACTCTCTGCATTTTTCAAAAACTTGCTTGAGGTGTAACAAATGTTCATCAGCATTCTTAGAGTAGACTGTAATGTCGTCTAAATAAATCAGCATAATCTTATTGATCAAACTTTGGAGCGCCATGTCCATGGCTCTCTAAAACGTAGCACCGGCATTGGATAAACCAAAAGGAATCCTTTTGTATGCCATGGTGCCCCACTTGGTTGTGAAAGTAATTTTGAACTGATCCTCCTCTTTAACCAACACTTGATTGTAGCCTGAAAAACCATCTAACAAGGAAAATCTTTCAGAACCTGCAACTACTTGTAAGATTTGTTCCATGGAGGGCAGCGGGTAGTGGTCTTTCAAAGATGATCGGTTAAGATCCCTAAAGTCTACACAAAGTCTTATTTCACCATTCTTCTTCCTAACCGACACTAGGTTAGAAACCCATGAAGTGTGCTTAATTCGAAAGATGATACCCCCCTCAACCTATTTGGTCAGCTCTTTAATCATTAAAGGCTCAAGCTTAGGATTCAAAGGCCTTTGTTTCTGCCTTACTGGCTTAGCATTAGGTTCTAACTCAATTGTGTGCTGAGCAATATGGGGGTCAAACCCTTTCAAATATGAGTATTCCCAAGCAAAGACATCACGAAACTCTTGGCATAAGGCAACAAAAGCTTGTTTATCTTCATGTGAACAAATTTTGCCTATCTTAAGGAGTTCACCTTTGAAAATCTCAAGTTCTTCATAATGTTCTTTGATTTGCAAGCCAGCTTTACCCTTTTTAAGCTAATCGTCAGTACTGAAAATCGACTCCAAGGTAACCAAACCTTTGGGTAACTTATTTGTCTTCAGCTATATGACTTGATCATCATACAACTGCTTAATTTTTACTTGATTAACCATGGAGAATTGATCTTCTTCGAGCAAAAAAGAAAGAATCTGGTCATCACTGTCAAAAACTTGCTAGTGAATGTTGTTATCAAGAATTGATGGCCTGACTACAACCTTTACATACTGCTATACTTTCCTTTTCCTAATGTCATCTAGAATATCAAACTGTGCTCCAATGGCTGCAAGCCTATCAGCATGCTTGTTCTGGTTTCTTGGAATAGACACTAAGTTAAAGGCATCAAAATCTTCAAGCATGTCCCACACTCTGATTCTATAAGACTTTAGTGTGTCATTTTTAGCAACATTCAGGCCTCTTATTTGATTGACAATTAATTCACTATCCCCATGAACTTTCAAGTGGGTTATTCCTCTCTTCCTTGCCCACTCAAGACCTTGAACAAGGCCCTCATATTCAACAGTGTTATTGGAGCATGCAAAAGCAAAATGAAAGGTAGAGTAATACCTATCACCCTGTGGAGAAATCAACATTGCACCTCCTCCTACTCCATTCTTGCTCCTGGAACCATTGAAGAACATCTCCCAAAGTCCACTTAGTGGTTGCAGCAACTGATCTGCATCTTTCTCTAGGTTTGGAATCTTTGTGTCAAGCTCAAGAATGACATAGTTACCCATACAAACATCTTGAATGAGCTCCTCAGGACTGTCCAACACATTTTCAACCGCCCACTCATGTAACAACACATCAGGAATAGCTTCTGATTGAAGCTCTTGAGCAGCCACCAGCTCACTGTCAGTTGAAACAACACAATTTGTGTCTGTAGTGATGGGGGCAGCATTGATAAGACTTGGACTATATGGATCAATGTGATCTTTAGCCAACCTTTCAGACTTGATGGTAACCTTAGTTCCATATCTTGTTCTAAACAACATATGTGACCAATCAGCTAATACGTAACTGCCTATCTTGGCTATAAAGTCTCTTGATAAACACAAAGAGAAGAAAGGTGGAAGGTCTATGACACATGTCTTGGGGAACTGCAAAATTAGGGCAAGCATGAAGGGTAAGACTCAGATTTTTAATGATTCCCAAAGTATTAACTGAAGTACCATCCAATTGGATCACTCCCTTCTCTAAAGGCTGATATTTTAGTCCAAGCTTGTCAGCAATTTGCTTTGGCATCACGAAGCTACTAGCTCCATTGTCTACCATACAGTAATGAACTAACTTGTCACCTATGATCACTGACACGTAAAAGGGAGGTGGTTTGACTTCTTTTCCAATCTCTATGCCAGGCTGCTGATCATTCTTTTGAGGATTATTTGTCAAAACAGTCCTAACTTGACCTATTGGAGACTCAGATTCATCAGATATTTTCAAACTTGTCAAGGCTAACTGTAACATATCCTTTTGACCTGGGATGACTAATGAATCCCACATAGACATCGTTACATTTGTCCTTTTCATACTATCAAGAATGTTAAAGGGTACTGTTGGGTTTACCTTATGATGTACCTTTATGCCAGCATGATCAGCTTGCAAGTGTGGCTGCTCCTTATCTTGGAGTGGTTGATTTCTTTGCGAGCCATTAGTCAATTGAGATGTAGATGGTCCTACAGCTGTTGTCTTTCCTTTGTCAGCTGCTTGATCAAGCTCGAAAGCTCTTTTCTTTTCCCTGGTGTTAGCTGCGACTGAGGAATTATCTACATTTAATCCACATAATTCTTCACCTTGCTAGTTGAGTAGGGTAGCATCATTTGCAAACTGATCTTGGTGTTGTGGAGATGACTCATTAAGTGTATGTTGTTGTGAGCTTGATGCATTTTGTACCATCAGTGCTTAGTTGATGAGTCCATTTGAACAAGTGGCTTGATTATGAGGCTGGTTACAAGGGTAACACCACTCATAATCTACTGCTAAGTTATTTTGGATAGGAACCAACTCCTTAATCGCACTAACAGGGGCTGGAGCATAGGCCTGAAAAGGTCTTGTGTTCACATTCTATCTTGGGCCCTGATAATTGCCCTGATACTATTGTCTATTCCCCTGGAATTGCTGTTGTTGACCTTGAAAAGGCTAACTTGAGGCCTGATTCTGTTGTTGATAAGGCCTAGAATAGGATTGTTGCTTCTCTAAACTTACAAGCTTGTTACCAAAAGACTGCAATAGACTTTTGATCTCCTGCAACTCATTTGGAGAACTTGAAACAATATTTTCTTGTGTTATAGCAGTTGGAACAACAATTGGCAACGTTGGTACAGCTGGTAGAGGGGAAAAATGAGGTATCTGCAAAGGAATATTTGCATGAATCTCTGGAAATATAGGCATTGGTGGCCTAGGAGCGAGCTTACCAGCTTGTATTAAGTTGTTCTCAGCTCTAATTGCTATTTCAAAATCATCTGGTAGGGACACTCCTCCCATTGATTGTATCATGACAGCTATATCGCTGTTAATAGCCCTCAAGAAGTACAAAAATGCATACTCTGAAGGTGGCATCACCGTTGCAGGGATTCTATCCCAGGTTCTTTGAAATCAGAAGTTGAAGTCATTCATCTGCTCTTGGGGAGCTCTCTTAATTGTGGTTAATTGCTCTAATAGAGACAAGTTATCAGACCTATCTTGAAACTGTTTATGCAACTTGTCTCCAAATTCATCCCAAGTTGCAATTGAACCTACTGCTAAGCCTCTATACCATTGCACAACTCTCCCTTTTAGTGAAGCAACTAGTAATCTTACTGCAACATCCTCTTGAGTTATGTGATGGACTCCGTATAACGAAGCCACATCTCTCATATGTTCAATTGGAGTAGTTTGGTCTTCCCCTGTGAAAGTTGGCAGACTCTTCAAGGTTGCCATTGGGATGTCATTGTGATGTGTCAAATTCAAGGGGCTCCCTCCATTAAAAGCAACAAAGGGTTGATTCCTTGGAGCGGCCATTGGAGGTGGCTGAAGTGGATGTACTAGTACAGTAAAATGAGATCCTACTTATGGAGGAGTGGATTGAGTTCTTCTAAAATAGATAGATGTTGCCCCTGGCCTTTCTGCTGCTCTGCCTTGTCTTCTTGGTGGTGACAGCTGCAAATATTCAAAAGGGAACAAACTGCTCCTTGTCTGAACTCTTCTCATAAACTGTAGAAGGCACTAATTTCTGGAGTTCTTCCTCTTTGTGGAGTCGCCAAGTATGCCAAATGACTTCTATAAAGTCTGGGAGTAGCTGGTTGCATATGAAACCAACAATTCGATTTAATCTCGAGTCCCACCGGGCGTGCCAGAAACTGTTGTCACCTAGAAGTGCACCCTATGCACAGTGATGGAAACTGAGCTTTCTAGTGAAACATTGGATCATTTCAAGGCTGTGGGTCACCTAAATTTGAAATGAACCTCCGAAGAAGGCCAACTTCCTTTGGGTATCACCTAAACTACTGATTCTTTAAGGGTAAAAGGAGAAGGAATGCATGAAAATGGAACTAAACTGAACTATTCCTATGGTGATACACCAAGTTGATAAGAAATCATGAAACGAACATAGAAAGAACATACACTGGAAAGAAAATAGTCAGCATTTTCACTTACTTAACATAATCCCTTTAAACTCATGTGCTATTCTTAACAGGCTTGCTCTACATGCATATCTTAGGAAGGAAAGATGAATTTCACAACCTTAGGTATGAATACAGATTTCAGAAAACACAATTAAGAACTTACATAGTCTAAAATACAGAAATGAGAGTAATACAAACATTAACAGTAGCTTCCTAGGTAAACTCTGTGTTGTACTTCAGATTCCAGTTGAGTTACAAAACATACATTTAGTCGAGAAAGGATTGATAAAAATCACTAACTCTTTCAAATGCACAATCCGAACCATTTTCAAAAAAGGAAAAAATGCCTTATATATCAAATTGTGTCGGCCCCTTAGGGCTTACAAAATATCAGTCCTCAAGATAGATTTCTCCTTATATCTTTTGATTGAAATTAATGATGCACCCTGCGTGTCGTTGTGTGTGTCAGTGAAGAGTTACTGCCTGGAGAAGCCCCTTAGATCTTTTGAAGCTACCAGATGCATTTACTTCTGGTCCTTGTGTCCACCTACTGAGTCCCCCTATTGAGTGCCTTGAATGCTCCTGAGTTCATAATAGATACACGTCGATTCACATTCTGTCTTCTCTTGGCACTGGTTAAGCTGCCACCGATTCACCCATAGCTCTCCCTAATTGGCTGGGCACATTACACGTAGATCCCTCGAATGATCAAAACTTCCTCTTATCATAATCACATCTTGGTGAGACACTGAAAGTGTCTCACCGATGCAATTATTCCCCTTGAATCTATCGACACAACATGTGACAGTCGGTGAGATGTCTCAGCGAGCTTTAGAAGTCATGTTGATATCGCCAGAACATCGGCAAGACAATCGACATCGGTCTGAAGTTACAACGAGCACCACTGAGTCATATTGATACCGCTTTATTCGGCAATTCCATTGCTATGGGCAAGAGACCATGTGTTCGGGAAGACTTCATAGTGAACTTTCCTCATGTCTGGGTGAGCACATCCATGTCGGAAAGAGTCTATTGGGTCGATGAGACCTTCCAACGAGCTCATTTAGTCACACCGAGCTCCACATTTCTTATCACTGAGACTTCCTTTCTTTGCCCAAACCTCACACTGAGGTCCTTTCCTTCGCTGAGTTGTTCACTAGTCGACAAGACATCACTGAGTCGGGGAGACCTCCTATCGAATTCACAAGATTATGCCGAAGCCATTCCACTTCGGCAAGACCTTGGACAGTCGCCAGGACCCTGTGGTGAAAGCCCCAACTCCTAGCGAGACCGGATGTTTCTTTGGTGGGACCCCCACTTGTTCACTTCAGTCACCAAGACCCCCTGATCAGGGAAACCTCCATTGGTCAGCAAGAGGTTGTGCCAAAGGCACCTTGATTTGGCGAGGCCTCATTTCATTTCACTTTGGCAAGAGACAAAGGTTTCGCCAAAACATTATGGCAAGGTTAATTTCTTAGGTCGAGGCTACGAGTCGACAAGACTCCTAGACGAAGGCGAGATGTCACAGTGAACTGCTCTCATAGTCGGCCAGACAGTGTTCTCTCGGCAAGAACTCCTGCCGAAGGCAACACATATCGAAGCCCCCTTATCTTTCGGCGAGACTATATGCAGTCAGTGAGACCCTATGGCGAAGCTCAACCACTTTTATCGGGCTCAAACATCCTTTCAGCAAGACTTTTTATAATCGCTGAGACAACTCAGCAAGGTCCTTTAGTCATACCGAGGGCCCTCTTCTTTTGTGTCAGGGAGACATCACACTGTCAACTTGACCTTATTCTGAAGCTCGCTCCCCTTGCCGACGCCGCTTTATGAATGATTGTCGGTGAGACCTCTTGTCTTCGGTAAGACCTCCCAGTGAAGCCTGTCGACATACGCCAAAGGTATCCTTTCAGTGAGACCTCCCATAGATCGGCGTGACATCCTAGTGAAGGTACCAACCTATGCCGAGAGCATCCTATCTCAGTGTGACTCTACTCCTTTGGCCAGACCTTATGGCGATATCCTCCTGTTTTGGCGAACTCACTTCCACTGTCGGTGAGACATCTCCTGATCGCCGAGACTACATAGCGGTGAGAACCTTCTTTTCCGAGAGCGTAACCTTTCCTGTTAGCGAGACATGCTCCCGTTGGCAAGATGATATGTCGAATGTGACCCTTCAGCGACCTTATTTTCTTCGGTGAGACATCTAAGAGGTCCTGGCGACTCTCTCCTTAGAGGATTTTCATGCCGAACTTGAACAAGGTAGGTTCCCAAACTGAGTCCCATGTGACCTATCATCAGATTCATAACTTTTGCCTTTGTGTGAATGCTCCATTCAACCTTCTCAAACTTCTGAAACATAATTTTCCCAACTGACCTAGCCCGTAGGTGAAAATTGGGCAACAAGAAGCATAACCCCTACTTCTTCTAGCAGTTTCCTTCCTTTCTTCGGAGTGATGTCTCCCATTTCCTTATCCACTTCTTCCCGTAGCTCTTTTAAAGCTTCGACTTCCTTTTTTAGGAGTGATCTCCTTGATCTTCTCTCTAATTAATTTACCTTTTTACTCATAAATAAACTACTTAAATTCTAGGGTTTTAATGAAAGAATCATAAAAAACAAGCCTTTGGCTAGAACAATGTCTCACATCATTCGAGAGATGTTCTAAGGACTCTATTATAACAAAATTCCTATTTGGTGGGGGCTCATAGTCCTCAATATCAAGTTTAATTACCTACAGACATTCCTCGTCATCATCCACCTCTTCTTCTCTTGCCATAGATGTCTCAATGGAAAAACTAACATCTTGTGTAGGTTGTGGAGAGAGTTGACACAATGGGATTTCATTTTCAGCCTGTATCCCCATAATATCCTCATTCCTTTTTCTTTTAAACACTAAGGATGTTACATCCCTAGTCAATTCAACTTCACGTGAAAGTAATATGTCCAATCTTTGTATAAGATCCTTAATTTCAAGAAAGGTTCTTGCATATAAGGGATTATTGTACCTCCTCCAAGCCTCTATTGCCATTACTCTATTATACAAGCTTCTTCTTCTAACCGCATGATGCTCATCAACATTTCTAATTAAGTCATCTTCTAGAAGAAGTATGTGATTGTATCCTTTCAACCTTTAGCTTATTTTGACATCATTTATGAAATTCTCGTGATCAAATTTCTCTCTTTCATTCCCCTTGGGAAAATTGTAATGCTCAAGCTTCTTATCGATAAGTTCATACCTTTTCTCATAAACAACAACAAACTCTCCAAAGCAAAGAGTACCCAACATAAGTGATTGCTCAAGTTATAACTCTTTATGTGTAGAAAATATGAATGGGCCAACTGCCTAACAATTTCTAGTTATTTTACCTTGTCATGACATGTTTTTGGTAATAACAACAAGGCTCCTTCAAAACCAAATACCCTAACTTTTTTGCAATCATCATATGCATACCAATCTCCCTAATTATGATTAACCTTTCCTCTTTGATCATTATCTTTTGGTCGGAGAATTTTTTGTATTTCTGGTGATAAGTTATAGTTACAAGGTCGACCAAGAAGTTTGTATAAATTCTTTACAAAATATTCTTCAAAATACAAGTAGTGTGATCTAACACATCTACTATCCCATATTGCGGTCCACATCTATACAAATCTCATGTTCCCATCATCATCTATGTCTTTTATTCTCATATTCTCACTCCAAATTCCTATATTTTGTCCTTCATACAAGACGAGATGCATGAATAATGAATAATTCCTAAATCAGATACCTCCATCCTTATTCTTGATAGAAATGAGGAAATTATGGATATCATTAGCTAAGTGTTGGTTAACAAATTTTTCACTTTAATTTTATACTCTTTAGCCCGCACAAATGACAATCGGGCCAATAATTGAGTCACTTGCAACGATAGTTGGAAGTGCTCTTTGCTTATTTGACAAGGCACAACTACCTTTGATAGATATGCAATGAATAAAGACTGGGTATGCTTTTCACTAGAAATCATAAAAGGCTGACTACCATCTACCCATAACCATGGAATAGATGTGAAAAATTAAATCAGAATGAAGTGAATGCAAACAATTGACACACAGTTCATTTATCTCGCACTCACAAACAATACCCAGGAAAGAAAGAACAATAGACCTCCTTTGAACAGATGAATTAATTTTTGAAATCAAAGTTTCAAGAATGAACACATACACAACTTATCATAACAAAATGAACATTGGAGAATCCTTGCAAAGACACAAAGTTCAGTTGCAATTAAAGAAAATATAAATAGATACACAAATATGAAAATATTGCCTTTATTCTCCAATGTCAAATGAGAGTTCATAGACTCAATCACCCCTGTACAATAAAAATTGTTAAATGAGAGTTCATAGACTCAATCACCCCTGTACAATAAAAATTGTGCGAAAGGAAAAAAGAACTATTCTTTCCTCCCGAATAGCTGCAAAAGATCCCCCTAGTAATGAATCTTCAATCCACTTATAAAAGCTTCCCCCCTTTTTTGTAACTGATTCTTGAAAAATGGTTACAAAAATTTTCATATTCCCGTAACCTCTTCTTCAAACTGACTTTTATTTCCCCTTTAAAATACATTTAAAGGTTACTACTTAAGATCATTTAAAATGACTAATTTTTCCATCCAAAAAAATATTTAAACAAATCCCCCAGTCACAAGAGCATATGTTGTGTATCCTTTAACATTGGTTGCATAGACTTTGCCATGCGAGAGTATTATTTCAAAGCATTTTTAATCCTTCATGAAATGCCCTCATACTGGCCTCCTGACACTAATCCATGCCATGTCAATCTTCACACATCCTGCAATCATTGCATTTGCTTGAGGTTCCTAAAACATTATTCAATTCATCCATTTCATGTGGCTGCCAAAGAAACATTGTAAAGTCATTAGACCGAGAAACAAGTCTTTATGTAGCATCCCTTCTAGCCTTTTTTATATCTCTCCATTGCCGCCTCTTTCATTTCTTCAGGTGAAGAATATTGTTTCCCTGTATGATCATAGGGTCCCGAATTTAAAGATCTCCATCTTTGTTGCCACCAACAACCCGTTTCCCATCTACTGACTACTTAATAAAGAATCTGCCTGCATAAAATGTTTGCATATTTGATTGAGCACATGACAGATGTTTAAGTCTTTGACAACAACACCTAACTCCCGGCATTTTCTGGCTCTAACTCAAAAAATTTCTCTGCTACTTGTTGTTCCAACTTCACTTTACAATGAACTATATATGCAACGAATGCAAAGCATTCTACACAGTAGACTCTGGTTCAAAAGACATATTTCTTACGAACTCATGAGCCTCATCCAGGGGCTCATCATGACCAAGAAGATTAACAATGCAAGAGCAGTGGTTTTTGGGGTAGGTTGGATGTCAATGTCATGCAATTAAATTATTTCCAGCTTTCATCTACATGGCTTGCATGACTACCTACGAGAAGAAGGGAAGTTTGAACAACACCTGGCATTATAACTTGCAACACATTCACAGATTATTTGTATAGCTATTCCATTTCAAGAGTAAAAAAACTTCACCCAATGCTAATACTGTCATAACTGACTGTTGCTTGATTCCAAATTGCACAACACCTTTTAACCATTAAACTTTATTAGAAAGCATCTTCCAACACCATAACTGATGATTCTACTTCAACAACATATCAAACTGATTACTAACAGAGACTAAGCAATTGTTTCCTCTAGCTAGGATCTTGTTCTTCAGACGACCTCTTACATGATAGAAGGACTTTGATCGGTAACAATGACTTTAGATTGTTCTTTCTTAAATGTTGACAAAGCAAATGAATTTCTTGCTTTTCCCAGAAAGTGAATTGTTCATCACTGACAGATTGATGTCAGTTCTTGTGATATCAGGAAGAGAGTCCTCAACACTAATGGCTTTCCTCTTATGCTCTATTATTTATAGTAGAGACACTCTTCAAGATAGTTGCATAAGACATAAATGTGAATACAAGTAATTGAAGCCATTGTAAGGACAGGCGTGTTGAACTTCTACTAATTTCAACAGCAAGAGTCAATTTTTTTTACTCAGTTTTATCATCTTCAAGGGATCTGGTTTCTCTAAGTCCCCAGTCAACACTGACCCGTGATATATGCAACAACGACTCTGAATTTGTTTCTAATGCAAAAAAAAAATCCTTTAAGCATCCATGGTCTTCATTTTCCACACGTAGGAGTAATTCGCCTAATTCCATATGAACAAAAAATTTCACTTGTGATATTATTTACCAATAGATGTGAAGACTGAGAACACACAAGGTAAATCGGCGCATCATTGTTTTCTTGGTGGGAATTAATTTCTAAAGAGTGAAAGCCATTCTCTTAAGTCATGACTTTGCAATAGCTGTCCATTACTAACAAATATCCCACTAAGGAAAAAGGAAAGTTGTGCTAAGAGTAGCTTCTCTAGGGTACTGATTTGATTTTCCAATAAGAAATTTTGCTGCTTATTCCACAATTGCATTACCTTTGGTGGATTAATGCTGCTACTCCCAAGCCCATCGGATCCATGGACAACTCTGCAATCCATAGCTTTAGAACTCTCTTATTTAATGTATGTGAACCTTCTGCCACCGAGATACCTTTTCTTCCCACAACCCTTAACAGATGAAGAACATGACTTGTGGCCAAATTGTGCACTGAGCACCATAATCCAACCAGAGCATAAGTTATGAACAGGACCCAACATCAGTTGTGTTTGCTTGAAAGTTTTTAAAGCTTCAACAACAAATCCATGTCGGGCATATAAGCAGTTCAAAAACCTCCAAAAGTCCCGACAGAGAACAAGTCGGGGGTTCACAAAGTTTTAGAACAAGGTGTCGACATTAAAGAGTTGTCTTTCATAAAGTTTCCAAAGCCTACATGAGAAAGATGTTTTATAAATAATAGGACTTTATGAAGTTACTCTTTAAATAATGAGATTATGCATTTGTCCATTCCCGACTTTAGGAAAAATATTTTAATAACTTCGTGAAAATTTAAAACTTTGGAACCTGGAAATCCCGTTTTGAGTCTAGAATAGAAAATCCCACAATTTTCACATGTTAGCTCCATTTTTTATGAAATTTGGAGAGTAGGATAGTTGGACTTCTATGAGCATAACCCAGAAAAATTTCAACCTCCAGCAACTCTAAAACCAGAACTTTGCCCTATTTGTGAATCATGGACTGAAAAATGTGAAACTTAAAACCTTGGAAGCGGTTGAGTGTTTCGGCATAAAAATTGGTCCAATTGGGAAAACTGAGGTTAGGATCGAGCCTATAAAAGGAATTTGTATCAGCTCCTGTAGATTTTCAAATCTAATTATTTTTTCATTTTGGCAAGTTCATAGGCATGTACAAGAGAATGCACTAAAAATTTGAAAATTTTCAAGATCAAATTTGGGGTAACACTAAGTACTTAGCTTAGTCAAGTGGTCGGGCATCTTGGTTTTGAACATTACCCACTAGGACCATTTGGAGCTATGGTCATTAATATGGTAGCATTCACACCAAGCACTTGACAAGCAAAGTAGTATGCATAGTGGAAGTATTCTTCAAACAGGCTCACAGAGAATGGAGGGCATTCTTCTGTTGAGAATACCCCAAGCCAATTTTCTTTAGCATGGGGTCTATGTAGTGGCAACCTCCATCTCTTTTAGCTATTACCCAAGTTGTGGTACTTATCTAGGAGGTCTTTAATCCTGAATTTCGTGATTGTGCTAGTATCCAATTGAAACACCATAGAAATGTAGTTTCTGGTAACTAGGACAAAGGAAGATCTATCTTCAAAGTAAATCATGCGGGTTTAAGGATCATAATTATCGGTGAGTGCCTTAATCAATTCAAAATTAGTAGACACATTAGGTACTACCAATCTCCACAGATTGACTCTCCATGGGTTGGAGATTGGTTGGTGTCTATGCATCTTCCTATAATGGTATATGAATAAATCATACCCCCTCGTTGGGGTCCATGCATCACCTACTTCCTTGTGTTTGTCTTCTAATTTCTCGGCTTGAGAATTCAGTTGTGCATTTTGATGGATAGGGGTCATTTCTGTCACAATTCCCTAATCATTTAATATTTAATTGTCAACCCGGGAGTGTCTAAAGCTATCTATGGTAAGAGTTGGATTGGTTTTGGGTGGTTTTGTTGTTTGGTTCACTTTGTCAGAAGCAATTTGTGGTTGTTCCTTCTTTATCGGAAGTGACTCTACGTTATTCTTCTAACTTCTTATTCAAACTTATTTGAAAAGATTTTAAATGAAAACGCATCGTTCCAGAATAGAAAATGTGCAAAGGTAGGTCATATTCCAAGTTGGATCAGATCATAACAAATGGATGATTAAACTTAATCTATTTTGCAGAAAAATGAGAATCTATTTGCTCGAATTCAAAATCTAACTTTATCAACAGAATTGAAATCTAGTTATCTGCTTGTTCCTAATTCAAAAGCAAGCTACTCCATTCCTCATACATCCAATATGGAAAGTAATAATTCCTTCTTTGTGCATATTTCATTAAGAACATAACTACTTAATAATGATGAATTAACTATTTTATCTTCGACCTAATTTTAACTAGAAAGTGAACTGAATTAAAATAGAAAGGATTTTAATTAATCAACACAATAATGGAATAAATATTTCAGCAATGCAGTCCTAGATTTAAGATTTACTCTTATGTTAGACTAATGAAATAATTTCAACTTAAAACAAGAATGAAGATGAAATATTAACTAACAAGATCATCTTCCTTCAGAAGAGCGGGCCTTGCTCTGCCTTAGGAGGGATCTAACATAGAAATAAATCAACTTCTTCCTTTTATTTCCATTGAATTTCCCCAAAGAGGAGCGAAGTACAAAATGCTCAACTAGGAATTGAGAAACGAAATCTACTTGAAATTAGAAAATAATACATTCTACTCCCTAACTATCTTGAGACTATATATATATATATATATATATATATATATATATATATATATATATATATATATATATATATATATAATTTGAAAAGTGAGAAAAACCGGGAAATCAAGCTAACTCCAAACTATTAAAGACATTCTAGAGTGCTTGGAGAACAATCTTGAAAATCTTGTAATCATCTTCAATTGATGTCGAGAAGAACTACAGAGTTGGAATGTATGTTTGGATGGAACTGTTATTTAGCTGACAAGTCACTTGGTTGAAGCTGTTGAGTCATGATAGTTTAGTCGCCAATCTCATTTGAATATAAAAATGGTTAGTGCTTCATCTAATCAATAAATGCTCTTCCAGTCATGAGTTAAATATACACAATAATGAAACAATCACAACATTAAATTCCATTAAATCACTTATTAAAAGAAAATAAGCATTCATATAAACGCATTCAAATTCTAAGTCTTCATGCATAATTAAGTTTATAAATGAAGTATATAAAAGATAAAATCATCAGTTTTTAGCCAAATATAAAGTATCAAGGATCAAATTTATAAGATAAATGAGGTCTCTGCAAGCCCTCATCATTCTCCCCCTCCTATTCTTAACAATTCCCCCATGGTTACACATCAATTACATCAAGTATTCCTTTATTGAGAGTTTCAATCCATAAGGCACAATCAAAGACACCTCCCCTGTATTTGTCTGTTGTCCTATGTTTATTGGCAAAGCCATGATTCTGTTCAAGTTTTTCATACTAGGACTTTAACACCTTATCTTGAATCCTTTCTGGTGCAGTGATCTTTGGAGTAGGCATGATGATGATGGGAATTATGAATCTCATTCCAATCCAGAATTATTGTAGTTGTTTTATCAAATTGATGGCATGCCTAACCCTAGTCGAACTCCATCTGATATTATTAGGAAGTTGATAGGTTCTCTTCTCTTCAATCGTTCAGGAATGGAGTTGTATCTTTCAATGCATGCTTCATGAGCTAATGGAGTCAATGTACCTTCCACATCCTGGAAACATGCTATACCTTTTAGTAAGTTAGAGACATAGATTGGGGCAACATCATTAAGTCTGGCAATTGATCTTAATTTTGCAATATAATAAGCTACATCAGGTCTTTCCCCCCTCATGAGTAGACCACACTTTTTCTATGCCTCCCTATATTCTCCCATTCTTTTTCGCCATTCAATTTGATTTTGCAAAAAGGAGACAAATGATCTTATTTGAAGCTCCCCAACATAAATATTAAGGAGAGAATCATCTATATCCCCCATAATAAAAGCAAGTTGATAAAATTCACACATTTGATTCTAGATGCTTGGGTGACTCTTGAAATAAGATTGAAGAAAATATTATATGTTCTAAAATCGGTAGACCTTTTCAATATAAGCTCATTTAACTTCCACTTTAAAAATAATTCCCTAAGAAATAAATAATACATTCTTGAGGGTTTCCTAGTGGCTACCATTGCAAAAGCTATGTCAACTGCTTCAACCACCTTCTTTTTTGCTTCATCTCTCTTTGTGGTAACTTTTTGAACCTCATTTTGAAGTTGTATATTGAGTTGTTTGTATTTCATAGCCATGAGGGAAAGATACTGCAGACCTATTGACTTTTCTTGTGGATTTCCCACTGGTAGAGGTAACCCAAGTAACCTAGAAGATGATGACATTATTCATTCTAGTTCTTCTTTTTCAGGAGCTACTTGTCGCCTTCTATCTATTTCTTTAACCTTTTAATTTCACCATCTTTTTGTGTACATTCTTCATTCACTTTGTCTAGAGTTTCTTTAACACTTTCCAGTTGTGTGAAAAATTGGTTTGTATCTTGTTGCAATTGTGACTTCAATTTTTCTACCTCTGTTTCAGATTTTGAAATTTCTTCCTCTTTTTATTTTAACTTCATTTCCAACAACATATTTTGTAATTTATATTCTTGTATTTCTCTTTCCAACCTTGACAATCTGAGTGCAAGTTGAACCTATTTTTCTTCTTCTCTCCTCTAATTTAAATCATTATCGGGCCCCTCTTGTTGCTCCAAGGGTTGTTTTCCCTCTCTATGAATAAATGGTTCCTTTGTTTGTTCCCAAAGCTGAGTTGGAGAACCAGTGGTGACATTATGGATTTGGGTCCCTCAAATAATTGAAACTCTGGTAAAACAACATTTTCTTCAAACAATGGAGATAAAGGTTGTGAAACTTCCTTTTCAACAGGAGATTCTTGAACAACAAAGTTTCCCTCTTCTTGAGCAGGGTTTGGCATAGAAGTTTCTTGAGAACCCTCCTCTCCTTTCTTAGGTTCTTTTGTATCTGATTCCTCCACCTGAATTATAGGAGGAGAATTTTAAGCTTTCTCATTTACTCCTCTCTTTAGCTTCTTTTTCTTCTCTTGTTTTTCATGTTTTTTAGTTTGTTTCCTCTTTTTATATTTTTCTTCCTTTTCAATTCCTTTTCTCTTCTTGCTGCTTTCTCCCTCAAGTTTAGGTTTTTCTAAGGTTTCCATTTCTTTGAATGTCCTTTTCCTTGAATTTTTTGTTTCCTCAGATTTATGTTTTTGAGGCCTCCCTATAGGTTTAGCTCCAACTTTCTTTTAGATTCCTTTCTTGTCTACTTTCAAAGTTCTGCTCATAGGGGTTTTGTATTTTTCAAAACCCTCACCCTCAACATGTAGCAAGAACTATCTCCATCTTTCCTCACCATTTTATTTTTTCATAAAATGGTGCTTTACAATTAAATGCTAACCCATGGTGTGTAATTCTACTTTCTTTTTATTTACATTTCATTGTCATATCATTGATTTGAGAAAAAAAAAATGCAGGTAGATTTACTCTTACCTCTAGCTTAGCTTCTCCATGATGAATATGAATCAACAGTCGAAGAGTTGGTCCCAAAATTGTAGAAAATTGGCCTTCACAGGTAAAGTATTTCATGAGGCAGAGGACAATTGATGACTAGGGTTCCTAGAGGCTTCCTCTGCCAATGCCCTTATTCTTCCCTTTATGAATTTGAAAAGTGGGCAAGGGCTATGGCTCGACATGAAAATTTTCTAGGAGTTCCTTTAAATCATGTTGACCTCATCTCACAATTTTTCCTTCTGCAAGGATTCCAGATAACACACTAATGATAGTTGTAGACACCTCAATAGCTTCCCCTCTTACCACTGTGAAGTTTATGTGGAAATTTCTGAAAAAATTCTTGAATCACATCCCACTCATAACCTTCATACTTAAGAATGAGATCTAACCAACCAACCTACTTCATCCACCTTTTGGTCTCACTGTCTATAATAGCTTCCTTCTTCTCAACCATTCGCTTGTAACCCATTTTTTACAATCTAAGAATTTCAAAAAATTTGGAACAGTGTTTGTTAAGAGATATGCAGAAATGGCGACATGCAGAAATGATGAAGGGTTTCCTTTTTTTTGTTAAATGAATATGAAATAACTCATAACTGCTCCTATACTTGGACATTAAATGCCCTTTATCTTCCATAATGTTCAATTTCTATGAAGTACACTTAACATGCTTGAAACTTCTCACCCATGAAATTGTTTTAAAATTTGTTGATGAAAGGTGGTGGAAGTACATTCATTGATCTTGTCGTACATGTTACTTTTTCTAAAACCACTACTTCATAATCATTATTGGCACTTCACATTCTAACCACTTAATAAATCACATTTGGTGTTCAAACATGATGACATGACTTTTATATCAACTCTATGACAAATAATTAATGCATTTAAACCTTCAAAAATAAATGCATCATATAAATGCCTACCTCTCAATGGTGTGAAATGACATAGATGTTGACAAATGGTATATTTTGATGGCAAAGTCAATTGGAATAACCTTTGCTATTTTCAAAAAGCATCAGAATTTTTCAAAGTTCACATGATTGTATTGTGTGCTCAATCACAGTTGATAAATGTAATGATTTTACACCCTTATCCCTTTAAAAATAAGAGGGTAGAATGTTGGGCTCAACCCTTGTGGGAGCCCACTTTCTTTCACATGCTATGATGTCAAACTATAAAAAATTGAAATATCAAACAAATCTATACTTTCACAGTGAACAAACAAGTTAGCAAAAAAAATGAAGTTGAAAGCTTCCAATGATACATTAAATATTCTGCTCTTGAATGTCGTGAATTGTATCAACTATAAACTAGTCATTAATAACTCAAAGCTATCAGAAGTCTTCCTCTCAAGGTCTTCTAAGAACAATGAATCAGGAGTAATTAGGAGTCATCAAGAGATGAATTAATTTGAACATTTAATCAAAAATTTCATGAAGGAATTGATTTCCAATTCGATCATGAGCCATCAAGATCTTTCTAGTTCTATGAGGAGTCATCAGAATTTGTCTAGATTTGTACCTAAGAGAGACAAGAAGATTAGAGAAAATTATTATTATTATTATTTTCATCTTTTTTTTGGGATCAATTTGTTAGAAGGTAAACCACCATTTTTTGTTTTCAATCTACCTTCTTTATTCACGACAACTGAATAGTATTAAGGACACGACACTTCACCTAAAGAAGAAAAATCCTTCTTAGTAAAATGGTCTATCCTTGATTGAAGTTCAATTGTAAACTCTTCTTTTGATGCTAGTTTATGATAAAGCCTAAGCCTGTGTCCATTTTCCAGCATTGTCTTCCTTTCTCCATCAATAGGTATTAATTGGACAACTCCGTTATCAAAAAATTCTTTAATCTCATATGGTCCAAGCCATCTAGTATGCAACTTCCCTTTGAATTCCTGAAACCATGAATCAAACAATAATGCCTAGTTTCCTATAGTAAATTGTTTACTGTGGATATTCTTATCATGCCATTGTTTCCTTTGATTTTGAATGATCTCTATTTCATGTAAGGCTTCCATCCTCATTTCATCTAACCTATTCAACGGCAACACTCTATTTTTTTATGCTTCAGTCAGGTCTATACCCATATTTAAAGCAGTTCTAAGTGTTTCAAGTTCAAATTCTATAGGAAGAAAAGGCATCTTTCCATAAACTAACTCATATGGAGAAAACCCTGTGGTTGTTTTCTATGTTGTGTTATATGCCCAAACTACTTCCATCATTCTATCAGACCAATCACTCTTTTGAGATGAAACTGTCTTTGTGAGTATTTTCTCCAGTTCTCTATTAGTCACCTCCACCTAACCATTCGCTTGAGGATGGTATGGTGATGACTTTCTATGCCAAACTTGATATTTTTGAAGAAATTCCTAAAGCATTAAAGACATAAATTATTGTCCTTGATCTGATACAAGTGTTCTAGGAGCCCCATACCTCTATAAAATATTTTTATACAAGAAATCTACAACTTTTTCTTCTTTAGCAGTTGGTAACACTTTGGCCTCTGCCCACTTAGTGACATAATTAGTACACACAAGAATATAATGATTTCCTTTTGATGGTGGATCTATGGGACTAAAAAAGTTGATTCCCCATTTCTCAAATGGTTCCAAGGAAACTTGTGTTTGAAGTGGAATTTTTATAGAACATGTAGGCCTTCCCATTCTCTGACATTGGTCACAATGTCTGATGTAGTGAGTTGCATCCTTAGTCATTATTGGCTAGAAATAGCCTGCTCCAAGAATCTTATGTACTGTTCTCACTATGGAATAATGCCCTGCACCTAGCTAATCATGGCATGCTTTCAAGATATCAAAAAAATATATTTCTTGTATACATCTTCTCATGACATGATTTAGACACATCTTAAACAACAAACCATTAATCCATTCAAATCTAGAACTTTCTCTAATTAATCTCTTTTGTTGCTTAGATGAAAAATAAGGTCATTTACCTGTTACTAAATAATTAGCAATATCAGCAAACCAAGGTGATTGAATAGATATGGAAAATAGGTGTTCATCAGGAAATGCATCTTCTACTGGCTCGTTATTCCCCTATAAAACCACACTGGACAAAAATTCAACCACTACATTATCTTACCTGGTTTATCAACTATTTTTATATCAAATTCTTGTAATAACAATAACCATCAAATGATGTGTCCTCCCACCACAATTTTTTTCATTAGGTATCGAATAGCTACATGATCTGTATGTACCAAATTTTTATAACCAATAATATAATGTCTAAATTTATTAATGGCATAAACGACTGCTAAAAATTCCTTTTCAGTAGTGGTGTAATTTTGCTCAGCTGGGTTAAGATTTTTACTTATACAATAAATGGCATGCATTACTCTTGATTTGTCCTGTCTAAGAACTACTCCAAACGCAAAATTAGACGCATTTGCATTTATGTGATAAGGCTTACCCTAGACTGGCCCAACTATGATAGGTGAGGTTGTTAAGGTCTATTTTATATCATCAAAGGATTGTTGACACATTGAAGTCCAAAGAAATTCTCAATCTTTCTTTAATAAATTAAATAGAGGACCTACAATCTTACTAAACCCTTCTATAAACCTCCTATAATAGCCAGCATGTCCTAAAATATTCTCACCTCAGTCTAAGTTTGAGGTATTGGTATTTGCAAAATAACCTCAATTTTCTCAGGGTCTACCTTGATTCCTTCTTTTGACACATGATGTCCTAACACAATTCCTTCAATCATCATTAATAGAATTTTCTCATGGTTCAATGAAAACCTATGCTTTTTGCACCTATTCAAAACTTTATTCAGATTATTCAAAGATTCTTAATAAGTTTTACCATGGACTAAAAAATCATCCATGCATACCTCTACACATGTTGTTAAATCTGCAAAAATAGCAAGAACAACACATTGAAAAGTTGCAGGTGCATTACATAGTCCAAAAGGAAAGACACTATAAGCATAGGTACCCCATGGGCAAGTAAACATTGTTTTATCCTAATCTTCCAAAGCTACATGAATTTGGTTATACCCACTAAAACCATCAAGAAAATAAAAGTAACTATTGCCTGCTAAGTTATCCAATACTTGATCTATAAAAGGCAGTGGAAAGTAGTCTCTCTTAGCAGCCTTGTTCAACTCCTTGTAATCCACACATACCCTCCATTTACCATTTTTCTTAGGTACAATGACTAGAGGAGAAACCCATTGACTGTCCGAAATAGGATAAATAAATCCCACTTGGAGCAATTTCTCTATTTCTAGCTTCACATAATCTCTTAATGCAAGGTTAATCCTTCTTTGAGCTTGTCTTATAGGTTTAACATCCTCAATGCAAATGTGGTGTGTACAGATATCAAGATGGATCCATCTAATGTCCTTATAATCCCAAGCAAATGCTTCAGTATTCTTTTCTAAAATTTCTTTTAGATCATATTCTTGCTTATTTTATAAGGACCCATTAATGAGTAAGGGCTTATTTGCTTGCACTAAGATTTGCTCAATCTTGTTTTGAAAAATGGAAGGGTCTCCAATCAAAGTATTTAAAGGATAGGGATGTGGAAAAATTTGATGGAGTAATTGGTTATGATTGGAATCAAAATTCATGATATCAGTTAAAGGGAAGTGATTTGGAATATCAATAACATCATGAACTTCAAGGTTTCCCTCTTCATTCATACATTCTTGATACTCTTGCCTATGCTCTGGCAATGTTACCATTGCAAGTTCTTGAATATCATCATCTTCTGAGTTAATACTATCAATCCAACTTTGGCTTTCAGATGATAAAGAGGGTTTTTCTAGTGGGTAAAGGGATAATTCTTTCTGTCTAATTCCATTAGAGATGGTCATGCTTCTAGACCTACAATCAATAAGGGTTGCGACTATTGCCAACCAAGGTCTTCCCAAAATGATTGGATAGCTCATTTTTCTTTACTTACTTTTCAAGACAAGGAAATCAACAAGATATTCCCATGTATCGATGATAACAATGACATCCTCAAGGATCCCTTCCAGTTTTTCAATTAATTGATCTGCTAGTTGTAAAACTGTGGTTGTTGGTTGAACATTTGTGATTCGTAATTTGTCAGTTGTTTTAGTTGTAATAACATTAATGGTAGCCCCTAAGTCAATAAGGACATTTGGAATTTCAATTCCATTAATGTTAAGGGTAATCACTGGACTTCTTGGATCACCATACTTTTGAGGAATCAACTTCCTTGACAAAACATCAGAATAGTTTTCCTCCAATTTTAATTGTGGAAGGTAACTTCTTTTTCCTTCCAGGTGTTTTGACACACAAAGACTTAACCACCTAGTTAATTTCTAGAATATCACAAATAGCTCTCAAGAGTGGAATTTCAATGTTAATCTTCTTAAGTTCCCTAATAATTTGGGGATCTACCAAATCATCTTATTTCTCCTCAACTTGCTTCCCAACCACTGATTCTTGTTGAAATCATGTAGGAAATGGTGCTTGTTTATCAGAATAAATATCTTCATTCCTCTGCAATGTATCCTTCATCAAATCTTGTTGCTGTTCATCTTTAATCAAATCAATTTGTGATGGTACTAATTGATTCCTCAACTGAATATCATTCAAATCAATGTTGTTTAAACCAAATGTATTAGGATCAACGTTGTAAGCCGGCTGTTGAGGTTTAACATTTTTAGGATTGGGAACTAGTTGAGCTAAAATTTGAGGTTGGTTTACTACTTCAAAATTTGAAGGTTGTGTGGAACCAAGCAAAAGTCACTGATTTTGATTCCAAGGTCTTCTTGGTCCCTAATTTTTCCACCGAGGATTATTACCTTGGTTAGGCTGCCATTGAAGTTGATTAGGTTGCCACTAATATTGATTAGGCTGCCACTATGGCTAGTTCTATTGAGGATTAGTCCATTCAGGTTGTCCCCAAGGCAGTCCCATAGAAGGAGTCAGAATTGGAATTTGTTGGGAATTCCACTAAGACTGTGGATTCCACTGACTAGAAGGATTCCATTGATTATTGCACTGATTTGAACCCCAATTGGAATTATTTCTAGGATTAGACTGTCCTCCAAAAGTAGGGTTAAATTGCCTCTGTCCTATGTAGTTGAGTTCTTCTTCCATAGGTGAAGATTGAGAAGGTTTCTTCAAATGGTTTTTAATCTCTAGGAGGAGACTACATTTACCAATAGGATGCTGCTTTTCACAAATATCACACAAATCTACTTGATTAAGAGGACATTCCCTAATGGATGTTTGTCTCTACATTTAGGACAATATATAGCCAATGGTTCTATTGTTCTTATTTTAGGTTGAGAACTAAGGTGGAGAAGGATATCAGTTTTTAAATTTGCTATTTCCTCCATGACCTTAGAAACATCAACAAAGGAACCCTTGTTCTTCTTCCTACAACTTGGTCTTCTTCTTGAATAGTTCCTACAGATCTCAACTATTTCTTCAAAAGTGAGTTTATTGATGTCTCCTTTTTCCTATCAAGTTCAAGGAATCTCTTGAATCATCATCAATTCCTTTTAGGAAAATGGACTTACTAATTTCTTCATCCAACCCATTCCCACATTTTTTGAAAATAAATTGGTATCTATCCACATAATCTCCTAAACTCTCCTCTTCTAACTGTTTCATTTTAAACAATTCCTCTTTCCTATCCCTAACTCGATGGTAATCTTGGTACTTCTCAAAAAAAACTATTTCCATTTCTTCCCAAGTGTTACTGGAATTCTAATTCAACCCCATGAACCAACGCAAGGTTGATTCCTTTAGAGTGGATGGAAATAGTTTTAACTTTTTATTATCGGAAGTGTAATCATAAGTTTGAACAAATACTTTGAATTCAAACAAGAATTGGTCAAGTTCCTGTTGGATATTGATGATATATGGTTGTCATTGATGTCAACACTATTGGAATTAATGTCTTTAAGGTTCTATATGTCGAGGATATTGAGAAAATTGTAATAAAATAAGTTGCAGGTTGTCAGTGGTGTAGTGAAGTTCAATATAGCCACCATGTTGATGGCTAGCTCAATATATTAATGATAAGAGGTTGTGGATTAAAGGAGTTTTTTCAAGTACATCTAGTTTATCCACATGAAGTTTCAGAGGTTTTCATGAAGATTTGATTGAGTTATGAGTATTTTTTCTCTAATAGTTGTTCTATTGCTTTAGTTGGTGTTCCTGAAAGAAGATAATGTGATTCTAGTCATTTGAGTTGTTGTGGATGCTTCTATAGTAATTCATGATGCTTGTACATGTTTCTAGATCATTCTCTATCTGTGTTGTTGATTTTCATTGATCGTTGTGCTCGCAATTGGTGATTTTCTTCTGTGTGTTCATGTTTTTCATGCTCATGGCCGACAGGGTGATTGTAGCGTGTTGTGGATCTTTGAGGCATAATTGTTTAAAGTGTTTCATGCTTGAGGATGTTGGTTTGGGTCCTTACTATGTTTTGGTTGACATTGGTTGGTGCGTATTGATAATTGTTTATTGATTTGGGCTGACTGTTTGTACTCATTTTATATTTTGTTAAAGCTGACATGTAGTTGTTCTAATCTCTAGTTGCAAATATATACGATCGATTGTTTATACCATTTGAATGCATGGAGTGAGTGGTGTATGAATTTTGTGAGTGTTGTGTGTGAATAATATTTTAATCTTTCGAAGGCATAAGTAAAGTGTGAAGAAGAGTGAGCAGATGTTTATGTGCTTAACCAGAACTATAATCAAGCATTGGCAGATGCTATTTTCTTAGTTCAAAATATTTCGGATGTAATCCGAATGTTTCTATAAGATAGTGAGTCTTCCTTTGGGTAGTAAGTCTTTTGTATTTGAGCAGTGAGCTCTAGGCAATGTGCCTGAATGCATGTGCATTCCCATTTACAATTCTTTTATACTTTTAATAGGGCATAATCTTGTGGATTAACCTCAACTGTGGTTTTTACCCTAACAGGGTTTCCACGGAAAAAATTTGGTGTTATGTGTGTTTCTAATGTGGTGATGGTTTATGCTTTCATGTTTATTTATTAGATCTGAGAATAAGTTTAATTTGTATAATTTTTGTGACAATTGATTCACCCACCCTCTCACTTGTACTTGTGTTGCCAACTATTTTCTCAGTTCAAAATATTTCGGATGTAATCCGAATGTTTCTATAAGACAATGAGTCTTCCTTTGGGTAGTAATCCTTTTGTATTTGAGCAGTGAGCTCGAGGCAGTGTGCCTGAATGCATGTGCATTCCCATTTACAATTCTTTTATACTTTTAATAGGGTATAATCTTGTGGATTAACCTCCACCGTGTTTTTTCCCCAATATGGTTTCCATGTAAAAAAATCTTGGTGTTATGTGTGTTTTTGATGTGGTGATGGTTTATGCTTTCATGTTTATTTATCAAATTTGAGAATAAGTTTAATTTGTATAATTTTTGTGACAATTGACTCACCCCCCCTCTTAGTTGTCATCTAAGATGCATTGGCAACATATAAGAAGGATAGTCTGAGATTTGATGGAACTAATTATTCTCTATGGAAGACTCGAATGGAGTGTCATCTGAGATGCATTAGTGAACCTTACTGGATAATTACAAAGAAAAGGTATATCATCCCACAAAATTGTCCTTCTACTGCAGGTGAGATTAAGGAAGCCAAATACAATATCAGGGCTAAGGAAGCACTGTTGAGTGCTATGACTGATTCTGAGGTGACAAATGTAATGAAGCTAAAGATTTCTTATGAGATTTGGAAAAAGTTGGAAACTTTGTATGAAGGTGATACCCATGTGAAGATTGCTAAGATGCAAAGCCTGAAAGGGAAATATGAAATGTTGAGAATGGGTGAAGATGAGAACATCACTTCTTTTATGTAGAGAGTGAATGAACTTGTGTGTAGTATTAGATGCACTGGTGGAACATTGGAAGAATCAGAGATGTTTGCTAAAGTGCTCAAATCCTTGCTTGTTGCATACAAAGCCAAAGCTACTGCTATTAAGGAGATTCAGACTGTGACAAATGTAACCAGAGACATGTTGATTGGTAAGCTTACTGCTTTTGAGTTAAGTGAGTTTGGTGATTCTCTTCCTAAGACAGAATCTACATTCAAAGCTACTATCTCCGAAAAAAAAAAGCAGTGATATGATCTGGGAGAAATTTCTTCTAGAAAAATGTCCAAGTATGAGTAGGAAATGATAAAGATTGAAGAAGAAGAGAGAAAACTAGATGAGCTTGAAGCACTTATTGTCAAGAAAGAAGCCAAAGGAGAAGGTAAGTATAAAGGGAAATTTCCTATTAAATTTTTTTCTTGCAATAAGATAGGTCATTTTTCCTCAAGGTGTCCGGAAAGAGTTCCTAAGCCAAGACCTAACAAGCCTAGATTCCAAAGAAAGTGTTATTTTGTTGTTGATGAAGGTGTGACAGATGATGAATCTGATAAAGGGAATGTAAGCAAGGATGAATGGGTATTTATTGCTATCAAGGAAAATAATTTAGTACCTACTGATTCTACTAGTTGCACAAATGTGGAGAAAGCTCTACTTTCTAGAGTTCAAGAAAAAGATGAATGGGTGATTGACAGTGGATGCTCTCATCACATGACAGGTGATAACAAAAAATTGTGAGCTTGGAAAAGTATGATGGTGGTGTTGTAAGATTTGGTGATGACAAAGTTGATGTAATATGTGGCAGAGGATCCATTTCTCTTGATGGTAAGCATAATATTGATGATCTTCTATATGTGGAAGGGTTGAAGCATAATCTCTTAAGTGTTGGATAGATGGTTGACAAGGGATACAATCTTTAATTCAAGGATGGAAAGTGTAGAATATTAGGGAGTTCCAAAAGAGTGATTGCATTTGGTACAAAAACAAAAGGTGATATATTTCACCTAAATGTTGCTGGTAAAAGTTGTATGATTACTCAAGTTGATGAAAGTTGGTTGTGGCATAGGAGAATGTGTCATGTAAACTTTGATAATATTGTCAAGATAAGTTCTACTCAGGTAGTGAGAGATCTTCCTAGGTTGATAAAACCTACTAATGCTATATGTAAGGAATGTCAGTTAGGGAAGCAAACTAGAATTTCATTCTAGGGCAAACAACATTGTTCAAATGAAGTGTTGGAGCTTGTGCATACTGACTTGTGTGGTCCTTCTAGAGTCAGAAATTTATAGGGATACATATATTTCATGTTACTTATTGATAATTATTCTAGAATGATGTGGGTTACTTTCTTAAGGGAAAAATCTGAAGCTCTAGAGAAATTCAAGATTTTTAAGGCTATGGTTGGGATAGAGACAGGTCTGAAGATTGACTATCTGAGATCAGATAGAGGTGGTGAATTCACTTCCAATGAGTTTAATTCTTTTTGTGAAGAGCATGGGATAAAGAGACAATTATCTACCTCGCGAACCCCTCAGCAAAATGGAGTTGTGGAAAGGAAGAACAAGATAATTCAAGAAGTTTCTAGGACTATGATGCTGGAAGGAAATGTTCTGCATATCTACTAGAGAGAAGTTGTGAGTACTATTGTTTACACTCTCAACTGGGTACAAATGAAAGGTGATACCGGTAAGACTCCTTATGAGCTATGGTATGGTCATAAGACTACTATTAGATACTTCAAAATATTTGGGAGTAAATGCTATATCAAAAGAGATGAATATATAGGAAAGTTTGATGCTAGAAGCGATGAAGGAATCTTTCCTGATTATTATACTAAAAGTAAAGCCTATCGGTGCTACAATAAGAGATTGATGAAATTAATTGAGAGTGCTAATGTCAAGGTTGATGAAGACATAGTTAGACCATCCAAAACCTATAGATATGATTTCGATGATCAAAATGACAATTCAGATAAAGGAAAGAAAGTTCAAACCACAAATCAAGTTCAGATCATTCTAGTGAATCAAGAAAATCAAGAGGAAGGAACTAGTGAAAGTGCAGAAGTAAGATCACAAGAGCCTAAAGTTCAAGAACACCCTAAGACTCCAAGGTATGTAAGACTAAATCATTCAGAAGATCAAATTATTGGTGATAAGAACAAAGGTGTTCAAAATAGGAGAAGAATTGCAAAAGAATACTATTTGATCTCAAAAACTGAGCCTAATAGTGTTAATCAAGAATGCAAAGATGAACATTGGGTGGAAGCATTGAAAGAAGCACTACTGCAAATTGAGAAGAATGATAGATGGATTCTTATTCCTAGACCTAAGGACAAAAATGTAATTGTAACTAAATGGGTCTTTTGGAACAAACTGAATGAGCAAGGTGAAGTTTTTAGAAACAAAGCAAGATTGGTGTGTAAAGAATACTCTCAGATGGAAGGAATTTACTTTGAAGAAACTTTTGCTCTTGTTGCTAGGATTGAAGTTGTGAGACTATTTCTTGCTTATGTTGCTTACAAAAACTTTAAGGTTTATCAGATGGATGTTAAGTTAGCATCTCTAAATGGCGAACTAGAAGAAGTGTATATTTAGCAACCTGATGGATTTCAATTGATTGATCAGGGAGATATGGTTTGTTGATTGAAGAAAGCATTATATGGACTCAAGCAAGCCCCAAGAGTGTGGTATGCCAGATTGGAAAAGTATTTGTTGAAGCTTGGATTTAATAAAGGTATTGTTGACAGTAATTTGTATTTTAAGATTGATCATGATAAAGATTTAATTTTTGAAGTTTTGTTGATGAGATCATTTTTGGAGGAGATGATAGTTTGTGCATGAAGTTTGCTGATGAGATACATAATGAGTTTGAGATGTCTATGATTGGAGAAATGAAATTCTTTTTGGGATTGCAAATTACTCAGCTAGATAGAGGGATCTTTACATCTCAGTCCAAGTATGTGACAAAATTGCTAAAGAAGTTTGGTATGGAAGATTCAAAGCTAGGTGGTACACATATGGTGACCAGATGTAAGTTGACATAAGATGATGATTCTCCTAAAACAATTCAGACTAGATATAGATCCATGATTGGTGGATTCCTCTATTTGACTCAAACTAGACCTAATATCAGGAATGCCATATGCATTGTTGTAAGATTTCAAGTTGATCCTAAGGAATCTCATGTGATAGTTGTGAAGAGGATTTTTAGGTACTTGAAGGGGATAGTTGATTTTGGCCTATGGTATCCTAGAGAAGATGACCTTAATTTAAGTGCTTATACTGATGCTGATTGGGTAGGAGATGTGAATGACAGAAAGAGTACTAGTGGTGGTGCATTTTTCTTAGGAAATAAGTTGATTTCATGGTTAACTAAGAAGCAGAATGCCATTTATTTATCTACTGCAGAGGCATAATACATTGTTGTTGCTAACAATTGTACTCAAGTATTATGGATGAAGTAGATGTTGAAAGATATCAAAGTTGTGTATGATGAACCTATTGTTATATTCTATGATAATTCAAGTGCAATTAACATTTCTAAGAATCTAGTGTTGCATTCAAAAACCAAGCATATATCTATCAAGTTTCACGTTTTGAGAGAGAAGGTGAGTGAAATGGAAGTCAGATTGGAGTATGTGCCCACTAAGGAACAGATTGCAGATATCTTTACCAAGCTCTTTCCTAAGGATACTTTTGAGTATCTCAGAGGGAAGCTATGGATGATTACCCCTCCTAATCAGAATTAAGATGCATTGACTTGCATTAGTCTATGCGTTTCATAGTCATATCTTATGATCCAGATTGATGTTGTGGTGGTTGCTACTCAGGGGGAGTAGTCAAATGTTCATAAATGTGTGGAGAAATATGATGTGTATCTTTGTCATTGATGTCAAAGGGGGAGAAGAGTCATGTGAAAAAATATGAAAGAGTTAAGGAGAAAAGAGTCAAAATCTAAGGGAGAGAAAGTGCTAAGAGAAAGTTGCATTGATGGTGTTTTTCACATCATGTGTTTCCATCAATGCCAAAGGGGGAGATTGTTGAATATTTCTGATATGTGGTTTTCATTGATGTCAACACTATTGGCATTAATGTCTTTAAGGTTGTATATGTCGAGGATATCGAGAAAATTGTAATAAAATAAGTTACAGGTTGTTGGTGGTGTAGTGAAGTTCAGTATAGCTACCATGTTGATGGATAGCTCAGTATATTGATGATAAGAGGTTGTGGATTAAAGGGTTTGTTTTCAAGTACATCTAGTTTATCCACATGAAGTTTCATAGGTTTGCAGGAAGATTTGATTGAGTTATGAGTATCTGTGTTCTGACAGTTGTTATGTTGCTTTAGTTGGTGTTCCTGAAAGAAGATAATGTGATTCTAGTAATTTTATTTGTTGAATATGATTCTATAGTGATTCATGATGCTTTTGGATGTTTCTAGATCATGCTATATCTATGTTATTGATCTGCATTGATTGTTGTGCTCGTGATTGGTGATTTTCTTCTGTGTGTTTATGTTTTTCATGATTATGGCCAACAGGGTGATTGTAGTGAGTTGTGGATCTTTAAGGCATAATTGTTTAAGGTATTTCATGTTCAAGGATGTTGATTTGGGTCCTTACTATGTTTTGGTTGACATTGGTTGGTGCGCATTGATAATTGTTTATTGGTTTGGGCTGACAATTTGTACTCATTTTATATCTTGTTAAAGTCAACATGTAGTTGTTCTAATCTCTAGTTGTGAATATATATGATCGATTATTTATACCATTTGAATGAATGGAGTGAGTGGTGTGCGAAGTGTGTGAGTGTTGTGTGCGAATAATGTTTTGATCTTTCAAAGGAAAAAGTAAAGTGTGAAGAAGAGTGAGCAGATGTTTATGTGCTTAACCAGAACTATAATCAAGCATTAGTAGATGCTATTTTCTTAGTTCAAAATATTTCGGATGTAATCTGAATGTTTCTATAAGATAGTGAGTCTTCCTTTGGGTATTAAGCCTTTTGTATTTGAGTAGTGAGCTCTAGGAAATGTGCCTGAATGCATGCGCATTCCCATTTACAATTCTTTTATACTTTTAATAAGGTATAATCTTGTGGATTAACCTCAACCGTGGTTTTTACCCTAACAAGGTTTCCACGAAAAAAATCTTGGTGTTATGTGTGTTTCTAATGTGGTGATGGTTTATGCTTTCATGTTTATTTATCAGATCTGAGAATAAGTTTAATTTGTATAATTTTTGTGACAATTGATTCACCCACCCTCTCACTTGTACTTGTGTTGCCAGCAAGTCCTCCAAATTTTTCCCACGAAATGCAGGTAAAATAGAGGGTGAAATATTTTTCATAGGTGATTCATTAGCCTACCTATTAATGGCAATAGGGAAAGAGAATGTTCTATTAGGAACCTCTTCTTCCCCATCTCCTTCATCCTCCATATTTTTTGAGTGGTTGGAGACTGTTCGAGTGGACGATGATGAACTCATATTGTGTGATTGAGATCCTTCCGAAGAAGGTACTAGATTTCTTCTTATGAATCTTCCAAATTGATCTCTTTGCCTATTCATCAACTAACAAAGAGATTCTTACCAACACTTTAAGGCTTAATTTTATTTTAAGACCAGATCATATCCCTGGTAATGGTGCCAAAAATGATGGATAGGGGTTGTTGCTATCATGATTCCCTAATCATTTAATCTTTAATTGTCAACCCGGGAGTGTCTAAAGCTATCTACAGTAAGAGTTGGATTAGTTTTGGGGGCTTTTGTTGTTTGGTCTGCTTTGTCAGGAGCGATTTGTGGTTGTTCCTTCTTTATCAGAAGTGACTCTATGCTATTCTTCTAACTTCTTATTCAAAATTATTTGAAAAGATTTTAAATGAAAACACATCATTCCAGAATAGAAAATGTGAAAAGGTAGGTCATATTCCAAGCTGGGTTAGATCATGACGAATGGATGATTAAACTTAATCTATTTTGCAAAAAAACAAGAATATATTTGCTCGAATTAAAAATCTAACTTAATCAACATAATTGAAATCTAGTTATCTACTTGTTCCTAATTCAAAAGCAAACTACTCTATTCCTCATACATCCAATCTGGAAAGTAATAATTCATTCTTTGTGCATATTCCCTTAAGAACATAACTACTTAACAATGATTAATTAACTTTTTTATCTTCAATCTAATTTTAACTAGAAAGTGAACTGAATTAAAATAGAAAGGATTTTAATTATTCAACACAGTAATAGAACAAAGATTTCATCAATGCAGACCTACATTTAAGATTTACTCTACATTAGACTAATGAAAGAATTTCAACTTAAATCAAGAATGAAGATGAAGTATTAACTAACAAGATCACCTTCCTTCGAAAGAGTGAGCCCTACTCTACCTCTAGAGGGATCTAACACAAAAATAGATCAACTTCTTCCTTTTATTTCCATTGAATTTTCCCAAAGAGGGCCGAAGTACAAAATGCTCAACTAGGAATTGAGAAACAAAATCTACTCGAAATTAGAAACTAATACATTCTACTCCCTAACTATCTTAAGACTAGATATATATACTCTCTTATTTGAAAAGTGGGAAAAATCAGGAAATCAAGCTAACTCTAGACTATTAATGACATTCTGGAGTGCTTGGAGAACAATTGTGTAAATCTTGTAATCATCTTTAGTTGATGTTGAGAAGAACTGCAGAGCTGGAATGTATGTTTGGATGGAACTGTTGTTTAGCTGACAAGTCACTCAGTTGAAGTTGTTGAATCATGATAGTTTAGCTGCCAATCTCATTTGAATATAAAAATGGTTAGCGCTTCATTTGATCAATAAATTCTCTTCCAATCATGAGTTAAATATACACAATAATGAAACAATCACAACATTAAATTCCATTTAATCACTGATTCAGAGAAAATAAGCATTCATATAAACACATTCAAATTCTAAGTCTTCATGCATAATTAAGTTCACAAATGAAGTATATAAAAGATAACATCATCAGTTTTTAGCCAAATATAAAGTATCAAGTATAAAATTTATAAGATAAATGAGGTCTCTGCAAGTCGTCATCACATTTTGTCTAGACCTTTGTCCAAATCCAGGACATTGATCAATCAAGTCTTGATTCAAATGTCTAGTTTCTAACTTTTTTCTCTTAATTTTAGGAGTTTTAGATTTAATTTCCATAATATCAATTCACAAAAACCCTACTTCTATGCTTGCTAGTTTAATTGGCTTTAGATAATATAAATTTTAGCTCAATCTTAGGTACTTACTTGAACATCAATGCCTCTTCTAGTTTTTTTGTCTTCGATCAATGCTACACTCTATTTTCCTTACCTTTGAATGCTCAATGATTTCTAAATAATCTCAGGATTTGGTTTTTAATGCCCTCAACTCTAGTTCATAAATACCATCTAATGGCACTTTCATTTCATCGAAAGTATAATCAAATGTTTTGAATATAGGACATTGATCTGTTTATCATCGCCGCCAAATTTTCTCCTCGAAATACTATTGTATTATCAATGGGAAAGCAAGTTCTTTCACTATATCGAAAGTATAATATTTCGTTCTTGTTGATATCTTTCTCTCCCCCTAATGTCATCCTTAATAGTATATTCTTTCTTTCTTTCAGGATTTCGAAGAGAATTTGAATATCTTCACTCTGATATCCCAGTGTCCTTTTGAACTCTTCCTCGGATAAGCCTTGTGAATAGTCTCTTTGTTATTCTCTTATCACTCTGATACACTTACAAGCTTATTAAATTATGTTTTAATTTTGGCCAATGAAGATTTTTCCATTTTATTATTATAAAAGCCGAGGCGATGAATGTTATCGTTTCATTGAAGGGACCATTCTTTTTGTCCCATTGATATGCACTTTTCCCTTTGATGGAACTCTCTATCTGATCATATGCTTGTTTGTTCTAGGGATATCGAAGGGACTAATATTTTGCTCTCCCAATATGTCTTTCCTCCCGATATCTTTAGTAATATTCTTTTTCTGTTTGTTGGTTTTTCAAAGGGACTTTGAAGACTATCTCTTCAATGTGTCATTGTCACTTCGACATACCTATGAGCCCATCATATTTTCTTTCATTTGATACTATCAAATTCAGGGCTATGAATATTATTATTTAATGCACAACGTCCCATCGAAGGGACTCCAAAATATTTCCTCCTGATATTTCATTGTGTCCTCAATGATGTCTTGCTTGGATTATGAAGGGATGCTAAGACAAGTCTTGTCAATGTTGCATAGTCTCTTCGATAAAGTTTATAATAAGACCTGAGCTTAATTATGGAAAACACATGGGATGTTTATGATGGTGAGCCTGTGTGCTAAGGGATCATGACATGAATTATTTTTTAAGTTTTTCTTAAGAATGAATTTATGCAAGTTTTAATAATTGGTTCGAACATTTATGGATGTAAAGGATCTAGGCATGTTTATCTTAAGTATATATGTGATGTTTTTTAGATCAATATGAAACTTTCAGTGTCAGTCAAACCTAGAAATTGATTTGCGAGGTGAGCCTGCATGTGGAATTTGGATTTTTTACAAGGTTGAAGTTTCACATATCAAATTCAAAGTTTGTCAGGATTGTGAAATTATACAAATTTTGGAGGTTCTAACACGTGTTTTCTTCAATTCGGCCTCTATTAGTAGTTTTTGAGGTATACAATCACGATCATATGCCATTAGATGCTAAAATGAAGCTGGTGATCATTTTAGAAATGGTCAAAGATGAGATTGCCATGGTCAAACAAAGATTATCAGTTGATAATGCTAATTTGACAAATTATCAAAGTTAGAAGCAGACTTCAACAGAGTTAGAAGCGAGCAAAAAATTGAGAATTTTGAAAAAAATTCTATCTATGCTGAAGTTCGGCGCCTTATTTCAAGGAGGGTGTGCAAGTCATCTTTCCTTAGAATTTTTTTGAAAAATGCTTTCATGCATGCATACTTTTGCCACCCTCTAAAAGAGGAATTGTTCGTTTTGATGCAAATGAAGTCAAATATTTTTGCATGTAGACTACAATATAATAAGGTTTTGCATGAAAACGCTTTTTATCTCCAAACCTTATTTAAGAAAGCTTTCAAAATTCATTCTTCATAATTTGCAGGTTAGCTTTTAAAGGAAGAAACATATAATTTTCTTCTCATCAAGATTTGGAGGCTCAAACAAAGTAATTTTTCAGTGTTCTTCATCGACTCAAGATTGGGAAGCATAGAGGCATGCTTCTGCATGGTCTATTTTTCTAGGGCGTCACGTTTCAGAAATAGGTGGTCAAAATTTTCAAGTTTCATCGATCTGGGTCTACTTTTTTTCACTCCTCTAGAGATTAGAAAATTTTAAAAATTTGCATGTCAACCTCTATTTTTTAGGAAATCAAGCATGTTTGGGAAATCATCAGATTTTTCAAAATCTAACAATTAGGGTCTCTTCAAAACGAAATTCTACAAAACCCAGACCTTAGTTTTTTGGCCCTACTTTTTAGGGAATCTTGCATGATCTTGCTTTTTTGGTAAAAACTCAAATTTTTCAAAATCTGACGATCTAGGTCTCTTCAGACTAAGATTGTCTACAAAACCCAAACCTCAGATTTTTTCTAAAAATCTAACTTTTTTTGAAGAAAAATCGACGATCTATTTTTAGCTCTTGTGTAGAACCTTTCCGAACATAGGCGTGTTTATAGTCAAACTTCAAGTTTTAAGACATGCAATACTCTCCAACAGAAATCATGACCAAATCAATGTTGCTCCATGATTTCCTAAGAACATTCAAAACCAACTTGCATCATGTGCATCCATTGTTTGATTTGCATGTTTTGGAAGGTGCAAGAAACATTATAGTCAAAAATATTGATCATTATGGGTTTCTTGCAGTAGCTTCTATCCCCATCTCGGTACAAAGCCTTGAATTCATAATTGCTTGTGTCAAGCATTACAATCCAACTTCATGAGAAATCATATCAATAGATGGGCGTATTATTTGTAGCCTCTAGCCGAAAGATATTGAGAAGTGTTTTGCAATACCACCATGTATGAAAAACTTCATCATATCTATTGAAGAATGTGAAAAAGTGCGGTATGCACAAAAGGACAAGTGTTGGAAAAGAGTGGCTCAAAAGTGGCTGAAAGAGAAGTAGAATACTTTTCCAAGGGATGTTGGGCGTAGTGAGTTCAAGGAGGAATTTGCAGTCATGATTACCTTGCTTAACCAAGTCACTGGTCAAGAAAATACTAATAAATTCCAGCCTTGGATGTTTTACATCATTTCCTAGATTGTTGACAGATCATAACACTATGATTGGCCAACATTGATCAATGATTGTCTCCACCATCAGATGATAGAGTTTTTCAAGGCCCATGAATTCCATATGATATCCTACCTCGTATATCTAATGGACTTTCAAGGAAATTCTAGAGGTTTGAATGTTGTTGGAACTTTGGGTGTTTAGCATGCGTATGATCATTTTAAAGTTTTCAAAATTTGAGTGGCATTACAAGTGAGTGAATGATCTATTCTTGATGCATAAAGTGTGAGATCTTGATAATGAGTTGCATATACAGATTTCAACAGATGCAAGTTTGGCAATGGCGGAGTGGGCCGATTGGTTTATCCAATTCCCCACATTATCCTACATAAGAGTATATGGCTTCTCAGGTGATCTAGTCATGCTACCTAGATATCCAACAAATGAGGTCATGTTCATGGAATTTTTAAGGCAAGTACACAAGGTGCACACATTTTTGTGTAACAGACACAAGCCTATATTTAATTTCCCATTTGATATGAGTATATATAGATGCAGATCAATAACCAATGCTAAGTTGATGAACGATGAAATATCAAGGTTTGGTCTCAAGCTTTTCAAAGAGAGATGATTATATGATCCTCATAGTTTCTTTGCAACTTTTCTTGGTCAGAATCATGCACATGTACTTATAGTTGAAGATTTTTGGGTTAATTGTGTAGATGAGTTCAAAGTGCACAAGCACAACTACTCTAGACTTACCCTTCAAAAAATGGCTAATTTCTTATTATAAGATATGGAGGATTTATCAGATAATGATGGGGAAGTCATACTTCCCATGTATGCCTGAGATCAGGTTGAGCAACAGCCACTTTCACAAGTTGATTGGTTCGCCAAAGAGAGCACCTTAATTGAGGAAAGAACAAGCCAAGTTGTCAAGAACAATAGGATATTCCTGAACAGTAAGAAGACAAAGAAGGTATCCATTCCAGTTGTAGAGCCGTCAATATTTCATTCATCTCTACCTTCTTCTTCTAAATCAAAACCGAGAACGAAAGCTATGAGAAATCCTCCAAAAGATACAAAGGTTAGTAGAATGACGAAGAGCTTAAAGGAAAAGGTGAATTAGCAGGAACAATCAGCAGATGCACCAGAAGTTCCAATTGAGTTAGCACCACAAGTTGAATTCATGCCTTCGCCTCCTATTCTTCCACCATCACCAAAGCCTTCTCCTATTCATATAGATTCAGAAGGTGTTGTTGGAGCTGAAATTGATCCTCCTAGATAAGTTAGTAGAGACTCCTCGTCTTGGCTTGAGAACTTGTTGAGTAGGAAGAGGAGGAAGCCTTCTTATTAGTCAAACTTTGCAGAACTTGATAAAATCTACCAAGACACAACAAAGGAGAAACTTAAGAAGCAAGTTCATATGGTGAAGAATTTTGAAGGAGAGATTATCCTTGAATTTTTCACACCTCCGGAGTGTTGGGAAAATATGTCTCAACCTTACAATTATATAAAGGTTATTGTTGATAAGATATATATATATATCAAGGGGGGAGTGGGATGTGTGTATAGATTTTTTTCTTAACTTTTTTTAGGAAACTACTAAAATGGCCGACATACATTAGATAAATGATACATTGTAAATCTAGACCATTAATTATTAAGTATTAGATCTAATGGTGGATATTTTGTTGGCCTATCTTTCCCTAGAATGTAACCCTATTTTATGAGGGTGTTGTATTATGACTGCGGAAGAGATAGTGATGTATTCTAAGGGTCTGATAGTAGTCATGTTGTCTCTTGATCTCTGAGTGGTGATACTCTTATGAGAAGCTTTCTTTGCAAGTATATTGTAATCTTTGTGATTTACTGAATAATAAATTGGGCGGATTTTGGAGTGTATGGTTTTTTTCCCAAAAGGGTTTTCCCCATATAAATCACTGTGTCATGGTATGCATGATATTTATGTTTATTTCTATTTAGGTTTCTGTAACTATTAAAGATTTGTAAAAAATTTCTATTATTCTCCTCTCAAAATTATTGTAGGAAGTTGTTCTGCTACCTTAGCTTCCTTACAAGTGGTATCGGTGCCTAATCACCTTTGGTTTTAGTTGTGGGTTGTTGGGGTTTTAGGACTAATCTAGGTTTGAGTGAGAGCTTGTGCAGAAGATATTTTGTGATCTTGTTGCGGGAATTTTTAGATGGCAAGTTCATCAGGGAGAATAGAGGTGGATAGGTTTTCTAGAAATAATTTTGAAATGTGGAAGCTAAATATGGAGGATCTATTGATAGATCGAGATCTGTGGGATGTTGTTAATGAGAATGTTTCAAGGTTTGCAGATCCTACTCAAGTTGCTCAATATGATGTTATGGATCGTAAAGCCAAGGGTCTGATCAGATTATGTTTGGAAGACTCTATTTTAATTAATGTCCATGAAGAGACCTCTACACATAAAATATGGAAGAAGCTTGGTGAGATGTATCAGATCGAATCTTTAGTGAACAATATTTTCTTGAGGAAGAAATTCTATTCCTTGAGAATGGAAAAGGGTGGAAAAATCATAGACCAGTTGGAAGCTTTTAATATGTTGTGTCTCAATTGGCATTCGTTGGTGTCAAAATGGATGAGAAGGAGAAATGTCAGATCATGCTTTGCTATTTGCTTGATTCATTGGATTCTCTTGTTATGGCTATTGGGAGTATTTCTGTTATTTTGAAGACTGAAGATGTGGTGGGTTCTTTCCTTTTCGAAGAGATGAGGAGGAAGGTATCCATCACTACCAAGGAGGTCCTAAATGTTCATGGAAGACCTAAGGAAAAAGGCAAGAAGAATGAGAAGAGTGACAAATCCAAGTCCAGGGGGATATCTAAATCTCTTAGAAAGTCCAAAGTTATTTGTTGGAACTGCAATAATCCTGGACATGTTCATAAGGAATGCAAAGAAGAAAAGAAGAAAAAGAAGAAAGTTGATTCTTATTTTGAGTTCAAGAAGGAAGATGGTGACACATCCATTACAGCTTTGGAAGCTCGTGTAGGTTGTTGTACACCAAATAATTTTTTTTGTTACAATTAGGCATTTTGAAGAAATGAGTAAAAGTCTTGTCAAAATTATCAAAAAGGTCAAAATTGAGAATTTGCATGTCTTGAATGAGGGTCAAAAACTCAAAATTTTCAAAATTTGAGGATCTAGGTCTACTCAAAGCAACCTTGTCGACAAAACCCAGATCTCAGTTTTTTGGCCCTAAATTTTAGGAAAAATTTTATTTTTAGAAACTTTCTAAAAATAGAACTTTTTCTGGGTTTTTCTAGGTTTCTTTCGGAATGGATATTGGAAAAAAATTCTAAAAATAGAAAGTTTGGCTTCTAGGGTTTAAAATGATTTTGATTGGTCAAAAATACTTCCTCATTAGGTTGGTCCAATGAGAATCATAAAAAGATTAGTTTTTCCCTAGTGGGTCTATTATGCTTTTTCAAAAGTTTTTCAGGAGCTCCAAGGTCATTAATGAATGTCATTCAACTGCTAGGTGTCATATTTATATTCTCAAGCATTGCTTAGACCAAGTAATTGCAATAGATGATCGAGGGACAAGGAACGAAGAATGAAAGTTGATGAATCATGAAAAATGTAAAATTTTGGCTAACTCTAGGAATTTTAGGCGCCCCTACTCAGCCTAGGTTCCTAGATGCTCATGCCTTAGAAAAAAATTCATCTCCAATAGTTAAAGCAATGTAAAGCATGTGGAACGAGGAGAAAGTTGAAAATTGCAAAATAAAAACCAACACTGCCAAGCATGGGTGCCCTAGAAGGAGATAGGCGCCCAATCTTTTAGGAGGTTAGATGATGAAATGAGGGTTTGCTCATCCCAAACAATATTTCTCAGAATCTTCTCAGCTCCGCAGTGAGTCCATCAACACAGTCATGTTAGTCAATCTCCTTAGGATCTTGTCACCTTCACAACAAATATCTCAGCAAATCCATCAAATCATTTAGTTGTCAGAAAATTCAGATCAAACAGAAGCCATAACAAGAGATTTCAAGAATGAAGGTTGAAAAAGAGCCAAAAATGGTTGTCTGGAATTATAGGTTCCCTAGAAGGAGATAGGCGCCTAAGGATTTGAAGGTCTAAGACATCAAATTTGCAACTGCAACCCCCAACATGTTCTCTTCAATGTCGAAGCAACTCTCCAATGCAATCAACAAGTCCATCGGAGGTGGCAGTCAACAAATGTTAAAGATGGAGCGAAGGGATGAAGTCAAAGAAAATTGAAAATATCAAGAAAATTATGTCTGAAAGCCATGGGTGCCCTAGGAGGAGATAGACACCCAAGCTTTCAGGGCCCTAAAAGCAACTTTCAAGAAATATCATTCCCAAGAGACCCCATTCAAAATCCTTCAAGCTATCTAACGAGTCCAACCATCAGTTCATCAGAGCTCCGGATAATCTTGAAACAAGAATCCATCAGAAGACTAGTAAGCAGTGAATTCTATCTATGGAAGTCATGGGCACCCCAAGTAGCTAGAGGCACCCAAAAATTTGAAGCCTTAGATTCAATAATTAGGGTTTGGCACCTCCAAAAAGATCTTCTCATATTTAGACAAGCTACACAGCGGAATAGTCATTCAGTCAATCGGGTCAATCTAACTCCTAGAATCATAAAATCATCTAAAGGATAGAAGACAATGTTAAAAATTCAAAAGCATAAAAATGGCTAACAATGGTTTTGCTGGGCACCCCAAGTAGCCAGGGGCACCCATGATTTTGAAGCATCAAATGAAGTTTCATCAAAAGTTGCCTCCAGAATAATCTCTTCAAATTCACTCACGCTCTGCGATGGATCATTCATTTAGCCTACAGGATTCACCGAGCACACGAAAAACAAAATCAAATTGAGGCTAAAATCAAGCTAAATTTAGGAAAATTCAAACAATGGCCAAGTCCTCCAAGGGTGGCGTCCAAGCTCTCATGCCTTAGACAATTTTTTCAAAATTTCAAAAGTTTAAGAGAAGAGAAAAAGTGCCTAAGTTTGATGCACCTAAGTTAGGGTTTCACAGCTCTAAATTTAGGAATGAAAGTAGTTTTCAACCTCAAAACTTATTTAAGGCATCCTTGTGCATTCATTCTTCATAATTTTTTGCAGGTGACTTCAAGGCAAGAGACGAGAAACCAAGAATTTTTCCTATTTTTAGAATTTGAAGGCTAAAACTTGAAGAATTTTCATATTTCTTCATAATTTTCATATCATCTCACAAAGAGGCTCCTTTTTTTTATGCTTTTTTATCCAGGGCATCAATTTTCAGGAGGCTAATATTTTCAAATTTCAGCAATTTGGGTCAGCTCAGTTCTTGATTTTGAACAACTTTGGAAACAAATTCAATTTTCAAGAACCTGATTTTTGTATCCATGTCTAAGAAAACTTCAAAATTTTCAACATCTAATCATCTGGGTCCTCTTGAAACGTGATTCTGCATAAAACCTAGCTCTTAACTTTTTTTGTCAAAAAATTTGGAAATTAGGGTTTGCTGCTTTTTCAACCAACCACCAAAATTTTCAAAAAAGATTGATCTGGGTCTTCTTGCAACGAAATTCTCTACAAAACCCATATCTCATATTTTTTAAAAAAAATCTGCCCATTTGAAGAAGAAAAATCAACAACCTAAATTTAGGGTTCGTCTAAAACTTGTGCAAACATAGTCAAGTTTATAGTCAATCTTCAAGTTTTTTAGTATGGAGTACACTCCCATTGAATTCAAGGCCAAATTAGTGTTGTACCACAATTTCATCAAAACAGTTGAAACTGACTCGCATCATGTCAAACCAGTGTTCAATTTGCATGCTTTGGAAGACGCAGGCAATGTTGCAATCATGCATCTTGGTCATTATGGGTTACTTGCAGTAGCATCAATTCCTGTTTCATTGCAAAGTCTAGAGTTTGTAATTTCTTGTAACAAGCATTACAATCCTACTAAATGGTAGATTCAAATAATAGATGGAAGAGTGATTTGCAGCCTCAAACCAAATATGATTGAAAAATATGTTTTAATACCACCTTGGTCGGGAAGTGTTGCCATCTCCTTTCAAGAATGTGAAAAGTTATGGGACATGCACAAGGAGAAATATCGCAAGAAAGTTGCACAAATGGATGAAAGAAAAATATAAAACTTTTCCAAGGAATGTCAGGCATGGAGAATTCAAGGATGAGATTGCAATAATGATCACCCTACTCAACTGAATCACTGGTCAAGCAAACACTACAAAATTCTAGCCTTGGATGTTCTATGTCATATCTCATATCATGAAGAAAATAGAATTCTATGATTGGCCAACATTGGTCAGTGATGGTCTTCATCACCAGATAACTGAATACTTCAAAATCCACGAGTTTCACATGACTTCATATTTGGTCTATCTAGTGGCCTTTCAAGGAAAATTCAAAGGATTGAACACTATGGGAACTCTGGATGTGCAACATGTGTATAATCATTACCCTCAACTAGAGTTCTCAGAGTCAACACATCACTATAAGAGGTTAAATGAGGCTTTCCTAATGCATACAGTGAGAGACCTAGATAATGAGTTGCACGTACGGATTTCATCAACTTCCAGGGCAACAATGGTGGAGTGGGAAGATTGGTTCATCTAGTTTCCTACCTTCACCTACATCAAAGTGTATGGCTTCTCTAGTGCTCCACTCATGTTGCCAAGATATCCTTCAAGTGAAGTGGTTTTCATGGAGTTCCTGAGGCAAGTATATGATGTTCACAATTTCTTACGAAATCGAAAGAAGCCCGCTTTTAGTTTTCCATTTGAGTTAGGAATCTACAGATGTAGATCATCAACGAATGCTAAGTTAATGGGTGACGAGTTGTCTAATTTTGGTCTTAAGCCATTCAGCGAGATATGATCATACGACCTTAATGGTGTCTTCACATCCCGTCTTGGTTAGAACTATGCTCATGTGCCCACACTTGAAGATTTTTGGGCTAATTGCAGAGATGAGTTTGAGGTACGAAGGCACAACTTAACAACAGGCTTACACTCCATTAGATGAAATATTGTTTGTCGAAAGATATTGAGGGATTATCTGATGATGATGGAGATGTACTTCCAACGTACACTCAAAATCAAATTGAGCAACAACCTCTTCCACATGTCAATTGGTCCAACAAAGAGTGCACTCAGTAGAAGAAAGAACAAGCTAAGTCATTAAGAACAACAAGATATTCTTGGTTCTTAAGAGGAAGAAGGATATTCCAGTAGTAGAGCTCCCAAGAATACAATCATCTCTTCCTTCTTCTTCTAAAGCCAAACCAAAGAATAAGGTTGTAAGTCATCCTCAAGAAGGTGTAAAGGGCAACAGAACAACAAAGAATGTAAAAAGAAGGTTGGACTTTTCAAACATAATTCTTCAAGAGTAGCCAACTGTTGTAGCAGAATTTCCTATAGAAGAGACCTTGCCACAAAAAGAAGTAGAGGTGGTACCCACATCACATGATTCTCCATCATTGTCAAGGTCTTCACTGATTCCCATTGATTCAAAAGATGAAGAAGTTGATGAAGTTCCAGTCAAACCTCCCAGAGAAGCTAGTAGGGACACCATGTCTTGGCTTGAGAGATCCCTGGGAAGGAAGAGAAGGAGGCCTTTATATCAACTGAACTTTGATGAACTTGATAACATTTATCAAGATGCACCTGTAAAGAAAGCAAAGAAACAAGTTCACTTTGAAAAGAATCCAAATGGTGAGATGATTATGGAGACTGCCACACCCCCAGAAGATAAGAATATTGATGAAGTGGAGGTGGATGATTTCATAATGGTTAAGGCCAATCTTGAAAAAAGTACTAAGCATGCAGATGTAAGTTTTTTCAAAGTTGCAGCTAAAAATATTTAGGATAGAGTGCTTAAAGATGGAGAGGATAAGGCAGCCCTCAAGGGTGAAATCCAAAAACTCAGGCAATACATTTCAAATCTTGTTCACAATACTACACAAGCTACTTAGTTGCTTCCCCAGGTTCTAGAGACACCAACTAATCAACAACAGTTGAGGCAGTCGGTGATATATGGGAAGCAAACACGAGATTGGATTGAGGAGTTCATCACTAGAGGTAAAGAGTTTCTTGCACAAATATATAAGCTAAGGTATAATTCCCACGACCTATGCCAAGGGATTCAAGGATTTGAGTAGTTGATAGCAAAGGTGAAACCTAGGCATGAGATCGTAATTGCATATTTGAATATAGCATATGGCACAATGGTTTCAAGAGAACACTAGAGACAAATCCTTGCATGGAAAGAACATCACCTCTTCAAGGTGAGAACTTATGAGAGGATTTCCGAAGAGTTAGTTGCATACAGACAAAGGGCGGTTGATGCTTTCCTACTCATAACTGAATTTGTTTCAAAGATCCCTTGTCAGTATTATCAGGATGATGGCTCTTAGGTGCAACTTGATGAAGTAAAAGTCGAGTTCTAGAATGTTGTTCATGGCAGTGATAGCGGTGTTCTTGTTGCTGGAAAGATGAGTTAGATTTCCATGATGTCAGCAAGGTTCGAAAAGGTGGATAATGAGGTCAATGATTTTCTGAGATCAATTGTAGAAGGAGAAGAAATCCAAGAAAAGTATAATTTCTCTATAGATAGTATTGATGCTCGTGATAGAGATATAGTTTCACGCTTTTTGGCGGATGTGGTCGAGATTTAAAGCAATGGTCATCTAGAAGCTTTCTTCAAGCTTTCTTTCTATTCTCATCTCAATTCTTATCCACTCTTTGAAGAAAAGAAGGAAAACAAATTGTAATAGTTGGCATTTCCATGTTTTATGCTTTCATAGGTTGTTAGATGCTTATCTTGTTTTAGTTTTAGAAATAAGGCTTGCATGTTGGAAAGTATTGGTTGTAAAAGCAAGGAGATTTTAGGGTTCCCTACTCCTCTACTTGTGTGTAAATAAGGGCAGCCTTTCCCATTATTTTCAAAATGGTTATTGTGTTAGCAAATTGCTGAGCCTATTTTGCTTGCAAGCTTTTGGTGTTCAGTTTCATGTTCACTTAGTGTAAGAGCAAGCTTGTATGCCTCTTTAGCTGCAAGTTATTGTTCTGTTCTTGTGTCTTGTGTTAATGTATTTTGGTTGATCGCTAAGATGTATGCCTATTTTTCTACAATCTTGTTGTCCCAGAAGTGTAATCTTTTGTTCTTGAGATTTGAGAAATAAAGTTTTATTCCTACTTTGATTTGATATAATGTCTCAGATTTATGTTATATATTTTATGTGTTATACTTATATGATATTTATTTCAGCTTGCATTGAAAGTAAGTAGATGTGTGTTGGAAGAGAGTTTATTTAAGTATTTTTCAAAGAATCCTTCCTTTTCCCTTTCTAACTCTCTTGCTCTGCATTTACTTGAGAATTTAGAAATGTCATTAGAGTAGGATTAGTCATAGTTGAAACTTCTAAAAGAGAAAATTCCAGCTACGTCGCTTGAGTTTTATAACCTTGTGCTCTTAGCTGAACAAAAAGATAGGAAAATTAGTTTTAGTTTACTTTCTTTTAAGAAACATAAACAAAGAGGGAGCTTCCCCTCCCAATTCAAAGAGCAGTTTATTTGTGCATAGTTGTATGTTTCTAATCCGCATTCTAGAGGTACGAATTGAAATTCCAATAGTTTTTTGGCAGCCACCGTGGGGCACGAGGCATAAAACTTAACGAAATCTTATGCTTTATTACATAGGAATGATCATATAGCACCTTATTGCATGATCCAGGAAAAAGCAATGGGTGATAACAACAATAATGTTGGTAGGAATTTGAGACATCCACCCCCATTAACTTGGGGTGATCAAATTGGACCTTTGGGCTTGGTGGAAAATCATGAACTACCTAAAGGGTCGAGGAAGCACTTTCCACGGTTTTGTGGTGATGGAACTCAACATCTTGATGGTCATCTTTCTACCTTCTCAACGCCATTTTGCACATGGCACATGAAGACATCATAGTGCATCTCTTTGTGGAGACTCTTGTTGGAAATGTTGTTGACTGGTTCAATCATTTGGAGCTGGGAATTATTAGGAGTTGGGAAACTATGAGCGAGAATTCTTGGCGAGATTCAAGCCTGTTGAAGATAGTCATTGGTTGTTTTCCCAACTTGCAAAGTCAAAGATGGAACACAACAATTCCATGAGGGAGTTTGTAGCATGATTTAACTGTCTTATTACACAACTTTCTTCTATACTTAATCTATCACCAAATATTCTGATGAGTTGTTTCATAAATTCTCTTCCATCAGAGATAGCCTTCTTCCTGAAGACAAAAAAAGAAATAGAATTACCAGATGCGCAAGAACACGCCATCAAGTTGGAAGATAATATGATCACCTCTGACAAGATGAAAAAGGATTTAATCAGACCTCTAGTTCAGAGTTTTGCAGATCCATTGCTATAGAAGGTAGCCAATGAGATTCTTGCACTACCACAACCACAATATCAACCTCCACCACAGTATCAACCTCAACATCTGTATTAGCCAAAGAGAAATAATTTTCAACCTTACAACAATTATAGGCCACAATTGCTAGCACCTCCACCAAGACCAATAGTTGAAGCTACACAAAATGTATTATTTTGTTCTTTCCATGATACCGATGCACATATTGGTACTACATGTCCTAAGAACTTAGAATGAATCAAATTATGGGATATGTTGATGCTGCACCCACGTCCAAGTTTTGTACCAACTCTAAGTTTGAATGTTTTCTTACCACAATCAGACAACAATGATGGCAACTCCACAACGGGATACTTTGAAGGTGAACCCAATATTGAAGAAGAAGAAGAAGAAGAAGACACTCGTCAGTACTCTCTTGTAGTAAATCCTAAAAAAAATTACAACACTTGTGTTTACACAAGCTCAACATCTGAAAGAATAGAAAGAAGAATAAGAAGAGAGACTGAAGGGACAAAAAGAAAAAGGGAAAGAAGTAGCTTATATTTCTAATCACAAGCCTTCTCAGGAGAGCGTGAAATCAATTGCTCAAGACTCATCCTCATCAAATTTTGATATTGTGGACTCCCTAATGAAGAACAAGGTGCAAATTTCTCGGCTGGAGTATCTCCAAGATCATCTAGAACAACTGGATAGACTTCTTAAATTTGTGAAGAAGAAATTGGTTGCGCAACCTACATTGCTTGAATCATCTTTTTCAGTGGAAGACAAGCCTAAGCCCTTTTGTATCTCTTTGTATATAGGGAGTTTCAAACTAAGCAATTGTATCATTGATTTGGGAGCCTCAAACAACATCATGCCTCTATAAGTGATGAATGCACTAGGACTTTCATGCACCAAGACAAAAGACAAATTTTATTCACTGGAGTCTAAGTTAGTGTTGTTGGTCAAACAATTGAAGGATGCTCAAGTGAGGTTGGAAGCTTTTCCTGAGAAAAAGATAATGATGACTATCCTGGTAGCTAAAATTATAGCTAGCTACGGGATGCTATTGGGAAGAAGCTTCTACAAGGACATTGGTGGAGAGATTCAAATGGATTGGTGTTTTGCAAATATTCCACTAAAGAATGGAACGTTCAAGCTAGAACCAAAGCCCAAGTCTCGATTTGCAGTGGTGAAGTCTCAAGATCCTCAAGCTCAATTTCTATATCAAGAAACAAGACTTGGTACTTATGCTATGTTGTCAGAAAATACCTGAAGAAAGTCAAGAGGTTGCATGTTCCATAGAAAAATCAATAGATGATCCTAAGCTACGGACTATGCAATTTGACGAGAGTTGTTCTAATGTTGGTTCGAGTGCGGGAGTTGTAATAATTTCTCTTGAAGGATGGTTGTATCCATTTGAATACCACTTGCAATTTGAATGTACAAACAATACAACAGAATATGAGGCGCTTCTACTAGGTCTCATAAATGCAAAGGATATGGGTATCAAACAACTTAGAGTTGAAGGTGATGCAGAACTTGTTGTGAAGCAAGTAAGAGACTAATTCAGAGTAAAAGCAGATCATCTTCGACATTACAAAAATAGGGTTTGGAATGCAATAGATTGGTTTGAAGAATTTGATATCAAGTACATTCGACCTCTATATAATAGCAAAGTAGATGCCCTTGTGGTTTCAACTTCACTTTTCATGCTACATTCTAATTTTTGTTAGAATGCATTTGCTATTGAGCTAATATACAGGCCAGTTGTACCTGACAATTGTGATAACTGGTAAGTCTTTGATGACGATGGCCACATTAAGGAGTTTATTGTTATGGGAGATAATTTCAAAGAATTGTTCTTTGATGGTAGTTCATTTTCTTTCAGAGAATCAGTAAAAAAGTCTCTGATTTTCCAAAATTTGTTGAAGATAAAGAAAAATTGGAAGAACCAGATACAAGCATTATCTAGTTGAAAGGTAATAAAATTCCCAATAACTCGGTTTCCTTGGAGACTATTTTTGATAGACATGAATGATACAGTCAAGATCAGAAGAACTCGAGAGATAGAACCTTTGTTGAGTATCATCAAGTAAATATTGGTACAGATGACAAGCCTTGGCTTGTTAATTTGGGTACATGTTGCACTACAGAGGAAAGTGAGAGGTTTATCTCTCTATTCAAACAATATCGAGATGTCTTCACCCGGTCCTATGAAGACTTGAAATTTTTCAAACCAAGAGAATTGTCCCATACAATTCCTCTTAAACCTAAAGCAAATCCCTACAGGCAAAAAAAAAGGCACTACAATATGAGAATTCAAGATACCATCTATGTAGAAATCTAGAAGATGGTGGATGTAAAAATCATCTTTCCAATTCATCACTCCACCTGGGTGTCTAGCATAGTTCTTGTATGAAAGAAGAATAGAGAAATCATAATTTGTGTAGATTTTAGGAACTTGAGTCAATCCTCTCTCAAGGATAATTATCCTTTGGCAATCATGGAGTACACCTTGCAGATGGTTACTAGTTCAAAGATGTTGTCCTGATTGGATGGTTTTTCTAGATACAATCAAATTGTAGTGGCTAAAGAAGATCAGTACAAAACAATGTTCACTACCCCATGGGGTACATTTTCATATGAAAGAATTCCCTTTGGCCTCATCAATTTTTGTGCTACATTTCATAGAGCCATGGATTTGGTGTTTGGAGACTTGACGAACAAAGTGATTTTTGTCTATCTTGACGACCTCACTGTTTTCTTGAAGATACGAGGTCATCTTTCACACCTAGGGAAAGTCTTCGAGAGATGTAGATATCATAAAATATCATTGAATCCTAAAAATTTCATCTTTGCAGTAAAAGAGGGCAAGTTTCTTGGCCACATTGTCTCCAAATAGGGAACTCAAATTGACCCAAGTAGAGTTGAGTCTATCAAAAACTTGTCTCTTCCAAAAAGCAGAAATTGGGCACACTTTTTCTTTGGTAAAGTGAATTTCATATGAAGGTTTGTACCAGATTTTTCTGAATTGACAAAAGATATATCTGCTATGATGAAGAAGAAGACTATTTTCAAATGGACAGAAGAAGGAAAGAAGGCATTCGTTGCAATAAAAGAAGCTATCAACTAAGCACCAGTGCTGGTCTGAGCTAATTTTGATAAGGATTTTATCCTTTATTGCTATGCATCAGAACATACTCTATCTGCCATACTAACATAGAAATTGAATGAAGAAATTGAGTCTCCAATAGCTTTCATGAGTAGCAGTTTCAAGGATAGTGAGTCATGATACTCTCAGATTGAAAAGAATGCATATGCAGTGGTCTGAGCCATAAAGAATTTTAGATTTTATATCTTGAATTACCACACAACTGTATATGTCACTGATCCAGCTATTAAAAGTGTGCTAAGTCAACAGGAGATGGGCACAAAAAGAGGAAACTAGGTCACAAGAGTGCAAGAGTATGACTCTGAGATCAAGCTGACCAAACTCATTCATGGGAGAGGTCTTTGTCGACTGATAGCAGAATATGGTGATAAGAAGCTCCAAGCCAAAGGTATAACTGAACTTGAAACTGAAGATAAAGAGGATCTTCCTATGGTCCTACTAGATGAATTTAAAGGAGAATGGCTCACTGAGATATGATATTACCTGACTTATGGTGAATGCCCAAGACACCTGGATATGAAACAGAAAAGAACACTAAAGTTGAAAGCACATAATTATGTGCTTATGAATAATGTTTTGTACAAGCAAGGGCTTGAAATTTTTTTTGTTGTTGTGCATCACCAAAGACCAACAACGACGTTTGTTGGAAGGTTTTCATAATCAACCATGCAATGGCCACTATTCTTCAAAGGTGACAATGTTCAAAATTTTGTGAGCATAGTTCTTTTGGTCGAGCATGTTTCACAATGCATATGAATGGGTGCACATATGTTAGTTGTGTCAGTAGTTTGTTGGCAAGATGAAGTTGGCAGCCATTCTTGTAAGGCCAGTTGTTATAGACACTCCATTTCAGCAATGGGATTTGGATTTTGTTGGTTCGATCAACCCACGTTCCAGCAAGGGGCATATTTATGTGCTCACATAGATTATTTCACCAAATGGGTTGAAGCTATTCCTACCAAGCGAGCGACCTCTAGAGTCGTGTGTGATTTCTTGGAGGAAAATATTGTTACGCGCTTCAAAGTGCCTCATAAAATTTTGACAAATAATGCAACATTTTTCTCATCTAAGGAGCTACTGGAGTTCTATTTTGATCACGGTATCACTCTATCACATTCATTAGATTATTACCCTAAGGGTAATGGATAGGTCAAATCATCAGACAAGAACATAGTCACAATAATACACAAGTTAGTTGATTCCAATCAATGAACTTGGCATAAGAAACTCTATGACGCTCTCTAGGTAGACATAATTACCCCCAAGAGAGCCATTGGTACTCCACCCTTCATCCTCATGTATGGTACAGAGGAAATGTTACCTATCACATTGGAGTTGTCCACTTTGCAGCTGGAAATTGTAATGGAAGATGGGGAGTTTACAGATCCTGTTGAGAAGCACGTCCTATACTTGACAAAGCTTCAAGAAGAAAGGGTGGAGGTTGTAGATAGAATTACTCAGCATCAGGAGCGAGTGAAGAAATATTTTGATAAGAAAGCTCGCCAACGATATTTCAAGGTTGGAGATCAAGTCTAACTATGGGATAAGAGACACGAGCCCAAGGGAATGCACGAAAAATTTGATTCCTTATGGTTGGGGCCATTCAAGATTCACAAGCTCGTAGGAGAGAAAACTTATATTCTCTTGTGCTTAGATGGAATTCTTCTTCCTCTACCACACAATAGGTAGTACCTGAAGCACTTTATCCCTTCGGGGGTGGAGTAAACAATTTATGTAAATAATTTTTCCTTTTTATTTTCATGATGTGTTTCCCCTTTCTATGATGTGATCATTTTGTTGTGTTTCCCCTTTTCGTAACAATTTTGTCATGTTTTAGGTGATTAGACATCTTGTTTTAGGTGATTTTTAGAGAAGTCCAACTATTAGGTGATTCTAGGAAGTCTTATCCTAGGTGACTTAGGGAAAGTATTGCAATAGGTGATTAGGAAATGTTGTTGACTCTGATACCCAATGGATAAGGCACTGGTCTATGCTTAAAAATCTAGAGATTCCTTAGTTCTCCTATACTGTAAGTATCTAACATGGTCCACAGACAGAGCCAAATGTTGTACCATGCCCATGAAAAGAGTTTTCTCCCTCATGCTCATTAATGGGAACTTCTTTCTCTACCCTATCCTTAACTCTTTCCTACTCAAGGTTAGCCAACCTTTCCAATATCTAGTCAAATCTAGCTTCAACTCCTGCGGGTCCTTGCCCTACTTTGTGGCTTCCTCTAGGATTGGTCCTCACCATCTTCACAATAATGGATTTTACTTGAATTTTTATCCATTTTATATTTAATTATGTTATCACCTATCCTATGGAAAACATTAAAATGACACTCATACACAATAAGGAACTCCACATAAGATTAAGCACATGCTTTTAATAAACATAAGATTTTATTCATTTCTTGAGGATTTCAAAATCCTTTTGATTACATGGAATGACTATTCAGATGGTTGAGTGGAGAGTATCCCTTAGTTTCACTCTCTAACACATAACTTAATGGAGTATATCCTACAGATTGATATTGTTTCTCATCCCTCATTTTTTCATACCTATCCCAGAAAGGATAGTAGCCTTCAAAATTTTCATCCGATACATAGTTATGAGGTACATATCCCTCAGATTTGTTACTCGAGGAAATTACAATTACTTTTTCCAATGAAAGAACTCTAGGGTCCCTAAAGGTAAATTTTAGACTAACGCTCCCTTTTGAGGGCATATACCTAGAAAGTGATAATGACTTAGACTTCTCTGGTGAGATGAAAGGTAGGTAGTTGTACTTAGCCTCCATCTTCATTTTCTTCTTCACATTACTAATCCAAGAAAGTGCATGACTAAAGGTTTTGGTGTCACTCAACTAGATGGAATTGTCGAAGTTGATACTATCAATTGTTCTAATGATGGATTCTATTTCCTTCTTGGCATTAAGGTAGCGCTCATTTCTGATTACTAACTTTTGAGTCATTAATCTTAGACACACCATCCTGGCACAAGAATTTCCAAACATTAGATAATTTGTTGGATGGAAAGAATGATGAGATCATAGGTTCTAGAGCTAAACCTAGTAGCTTTGATACCACATGTAACATGCCAACCCTTCACTGAAGTAAAAATTTCCTAAGTTTTCACTATGAGAGTAAATAAACTATGGAACAAACATAACAATAATTATTTTCTTTTCTTTATTGAGAATATACGAACAAATATGCCATAACAAAATACAATAAGGATTCCATTTCATTACAATAATTATACAAGTTACAATAATACAAGAATGCATACATAGCTCAACGAGTTTTAGAATAAATGGCTTATAGATGGTCCAGGATCCTTCCTTTCAAATCTTGGTCTTTTGTCGCCTGCTGTGGAGGAGAAGCATCACTCAAGTGCTTTTCTACCAACCACAGACTTGTATGCGGTCCCCTGTACATCTATCACTCAATATATGGCCTTTCACTTCGACAAAGAGATTGGTAGAGTAACCAGATAACGACAACCAACTGAGCATAGTGTTGTGTCCTACATAACTAGAACTTGTAAACCCACAATCTGGAACTAGCATGTAATATTGGATCACAATTAAATGACAGTGGATCCAATGGCAATCACACTACTTTGGCCAAAGTGTTATCATTCAGTACTTCGAATGAAGTTCATTCTATCACATACACTACTCAAGGCCGATTTGACTTAAGGTCATCATAAACTATGCATAGGTTTTTCCTTCAATGAATAATCTATCACCCCAAAGATAACCTATCACCATTTCTACAAACTTGGAATAAATGTACTTAACAAAGTAAATACACAAGCTCCCTCCCATACTGGATAAACAATCCTAGGAGTAAACACTAGCTAACCTAGTTAAATCAATAACCTAGCTAAGAGTAGCACATGCCACTCATGTTTAATCATATCTAGTATGCAATACTTATGATAAAAACAAACCTCCTTTTATGGAGTACATTCAAGCACATCATAAAACAGTAATAGAAGATATGATTAAACTAAAATAATAAAGAAATATCCTCATGCATGTTTTGCTTATCCAATCAATTGACTGCAAATTGGTTTTCCCACAACAACGACTAGCTCAAACTCGATTCCTTCAGTTATGCCATAATAACTCCCTTCTCTCAATTTGATGATGTACTTCACTCAAAATGCTAATGCCCTCATAAATACTCTCATCTCTCTCTCTCAAATAAAATAGAATATTGCAGCTGTGAATTGTAGAGGAAAATGTATAAAATATTGTGTAGAGAGCATATGGGATGCATCCCAAACAAGTGAGTTTTCTCTACTATTTATACAAGAGAAAGACACTTTCCATCCTACAAAATAGGCATGAGTATTGACAACAATCTCCATGCAAAACCACTCACTCCACATAACTAAAAGGTGGCGCACAAAGAACATTCTCAGCCAAACAACACTACATATCGACCTCCTTTGGTGACTACAGTGAAAGACTATTTCAAAACAACACATGATGATAAAGTGTTACTCGAATTGCTCACACAATGAAAATCTACAGTGAATATGATTCATAAAATGGCACCAAGATAAATAGCTCTTTCGAACAGTTGGCGGGTTAACTATATATTTGAATCAATCAATATCAAATATGCAACACATAGAACAAATCGAATTAGTCCCATATGAGACGAATCTCTTCATTTATTAGATTGACCAATTTCATGACTTGCTATACATGCTCTTAATTTTTTGTTGATAAATACCAAATGACAAGGCGTTAAAAGAGTTTACTAAGTCAAAGTTATTCCCAAATAAGGCGTCAACTAAGTCTCCTCCACATATCGACTTAATGTTGTGAATTACTTTGCAGTATTCTTGTTCCTTTATGCGTGGAAACATGAGTAATACTTGACCTTTCAAAGTACAGTCATAAGTAATGTAATCGACTTTTTATTTAAGTTAAATAATTGGCCTTTATCATTGTTAATGATAGTCGATTTTCATGCAAGTGATAATACATACATACATATAAATATATATATATATATATATATATATATATATATAATATCACATATGTCGGTTATGTATGCATACATTCGATATATACAAATAAGTATAAGATAGTAATCACATAGTATTATCAATATATATCGATTGTATACATACATACATACATACATATATACATATATATGTGTGTGTGTGTGCCTATATGTACATGTATATGTATGCATACATATATTGATACATTCGTATGGGCATGTCCATTTGTCATCATATGTGTGTATCAATACATATATACATATATATATACACATTTGATTCACATAATAACCATACACAATTAATATTGCATTGATAAGCACCTTTGTGCGGTATATCTATACATATACATATACATATACATGTTGCTATATCCAATTCACATGCATGTATATAGATTTATACATACCCCACACACGTCCTATTCACCAAGACAATGTAGTAATACAAGAAAGAACTCACAAGCCCAAAGAGATGATCACCCAATAATGCATTTCAAAAGTAAACAAGACTCTTACTAATGAAAACACCTCAACTAAGGATGACTTACCAATTTCCACATAATTACTCAACTCAATTATTCTACTGTGGTGTGTAAGCTCAAATAGTTTACATTATTGGTTACTTGACCAAAATCTTCTCCTGAGTGATACTTCCCCTCCGCCTGGAGGAACTGAACATATACCTGCAACCACTAACATATGCACACGACAGTCAAATGTTCACAAAATATGCAGTATACATAATACATCTTGAAAGTTAGAATATCAATTCAATAACTATCCACTCCACATATATGTAGTACTTTTCACACAACATTAAATGAGATAACATTCACATATAACACATCAATAATAGAGTACATGCACAATTTATTCATCTCCATAATTCACATTACATTCATCTTTACCCTACATAGTATTAGTAAATATAAATTATACAATTGGGGTGTAACATCTTCCTTTCATATGGGCGACTCAGAGGTGGTGTTCACAGAAGATCTTGTGAATCTCCTCATTTTAGATGAATGTATCAATGAAATTATTGAGCATTCCAAGAAAAAATCTTTGATTTTGAGGGTTCTATGAAGGTGCTCGTCCTTCGATTCAGTTGTGGAGTGGTTGAAAACCTCTTGGGGAAATCTATCTATGCTAGATATTGAAGCCCTTGACTATGGTTTTTTCTTGATTTCCTTCAAATCTACTGCTGACTATAACTTCAATGTGCAAAATGGCCCTTGGTTCTTTGAGAGTTTAGGCCTCTTCCTCACTCTACGAACCCCCTTTTTTGACCCTTCAACTACTGTGATTACAAATCATCTGGTTTGGATCAGGCTTTATCTTCCTCTAGTCATGCAGAATGTGGACCTCATTGGTAAATTGATCAATCAAGTGGGTTCCTTTGTTAAGATTGACTCAGATGAAGCAAATCCTACAAGAAGGTATATTAGAGTCTGTGCTATGATTGATTTATCAAAACCTATTTTTCACTCTATCTAGATACTTTCCTCTTTTGGATCTTGGACTCAATTTTTAAATTATGAAGGGCTTCCATTCAAATGTTTCCATTGTAATAATTTGGGACATAAAATTGAGGCTTGCATTGTTCAACATGCTCTTGGCTCTAGACATGTCAACATGAAAAAATGGATAAAAAATCTTGGCTCTCCTGATGTTGATATCCTTTGGTGGAATCACGACAAATTTTTGGATGTTGAACCAGTTTTGGATTCAATTCCTGTGCAACTTCTTATGTCTTCCCTTGTCTAGCCTCCTATGCTTATCTCCCTTGCTGATTTTCCTACCCTTGATAAGGGCACTGATCTTCCTTCTACAGAGTTAGAAGATGGTTCTAATTCGGAAGGCACGTTTCCTTTCATGGAGGATTTGGATGATTTGAATCCTAATGTTTTTCTTGAGCAAGATTTAGTTTTGTCTCACCCTAAAAAGTTGGGGGTCTAAATCAAAAAATAAGCAATAAAACAAAACTAGATTGCAGGGACACTAAGCGAAGAGGGAGAAATTATGAAGCTGAAAAACTTCACATTGAAGGTAGAGAGGTGGTTGATGAGGGTTCCCAATGGACTGTGGACGTGCTCCAAAATTAAAAAAAAAATAAAGTTTAAGAGTTTGTCTCTTGATGGGACAATTTTTTTTTTGTCTTTTGCCTCCCATTGGGGCTTGGTTCTTTGTGGGATTTGTTCTTGTTCCTCTCTCTTGTGTTGCTTCTTTTAGGATTTCTATTTTATTCTTGTTCATTGCATTATTTCTTGCAAGGCAAACTCGATTCTTCTGCATGGTAGAATCATTGTAATTTTTTATTATAATTAATAAAGGGAGTGGGACCTCTTCCCATAGCTTACGAATTAAAAAGAAAACACTAGAAATACTTTGGGAAAATCAACTATATGTTATATGGTATCCACCACACCTACATTTAGGTTCTTGTATCAACTATAAAATAATTTTCTCATCATTTCTTTGGCAAGAATAAATGAAGCTTTATAATGTGAAATCTATGCTACTTAAATTGTTATCAAATGTTCACATGGTAAATATAAATATAACGGGTGGAACTTGGAGCCTAAACTCAAAGCAATCAATTTTTTTATGTACCAACAATTCAAAGATGCCACATTTGCATGTAGCTCGGTACATTAAGTGTAGAAGATCATTTATTTAATGATATGGAAATTGGACTTAAAGACCTAAAAATGACACTATTCATAGAATTCTAAGAGTTTAACATACACATCTAACGGTGATATACATATTCCCTCCTCTTAAACTTATAAGATCAATGAGCTTTCAAAATTACAAGTAAACACAAGGCTCAATACAAAAGAATAATAATAACAAAAAAATGCATAGATGAAACACAAAACTACTAAGAAGCCATAATGAAAAACCAACAATTGTGCTCAATTTTAGTTAACTAGGATTTTAATTGATACTATTAATCTATATAAATAATAAAAATCATATAAAAGTAACTCTCATTGAAGACTTTCAACTACCATTGTAAAATGCCTCTTGACATTGATTACATAGTTTCATATTATTATTATAAATAATTTTAATATTAGTGTAACCATTGAAAATCATATGCTAGAAATTAAAATAATCTTGAAAGTAATGAAATAAATCAAATTCTAATCTAACTTATAAACTCTAGACTATATTTACCTTAAAAATAAATTGATGATGTTGATTCGCCTTGAAGGTTTGTGGAGGCAATCTCAAATAGCATATCACTAATAAGACAATAAGTGATAGATTTGACATAATATACTTGCTTACTTGTATGAGAGATCCAAACGATGAAAAAAATGACTAAATCTATAGACTTAGGAGATGTGGATGAGGATTAGAACCTAAGTTAACTAGAAAACCAATGGGGTCAACTTAACTGAAATTAGAAATTGTCCAATTCAAGTCATGAGAGGATAGTATTGAATTTTCTAATTAAAATGACGAATAAATGTGCACATTATATTTCTAATTTTAGGTAAATAGATAACTGGTGAAGACTAAACGGGTTTCTAAAATGGAGAAGGGTTAACTTGTGAGAGAAGATTGAGTTTCTAATAAGAAAAAGAGTTTACTGATGATGGAAGGAAAAGTTGACTGAAGAGAAAAGATGAGTTAAGTGAATAGTGAAAATAAAAATTATTTGAAAATGGAAATTAGATCACATTTAGTTAAATAATAAAATATTATTTAAATAAATGAATAAATGAGAATTATTAATTAATAAATGATTTTGATGTGATAAATGAATAATAAGTAATAAATAATATATGATAATCAAATGATAAATGATATTTGATAATGAGTGATTGTTAATTAATTATTAATGATTTTTAACTAATTAGGTGATAAATGATAAATAGATGCAATTAACGATGACATAGGTGATCTCACAATAGTGGTTTACAATTTTTGGCCAAACTGGGCACTGAAATTATTATTTTTAACTAAATCTTCACATTCGGGCACCTATAGCGGCTAAACTGTGAAGAATTTGAAGATGATGCAAATTAGAGTCTCGTCACATTTTATCTATAGATTCTAAAACTATTTTTTTCAAAAAAATTGGAATCAAATTGCACTTCTTTTTCTATCTCCCACGAAAACTGATTTTTTTCAGAAAACAACATTTTTAAAAAGTGACACACATTGTATAACACAACTTTTTTTCCATGAAGGATAAAATTCTAATTCTTTCGAATTTAGATTTGTAACTCCAATATCTAGTGCTTCCACTTGGTTAGATAGTTTTTTATTGAATATTTTTCTTTACTCAAGTTTCGAAGTCAAACCAATTTTACAATTTAGACATAACACGGCCGTATAATGCGTAACTTTTTTTTGTATATATAAAAATTCAATTTTTTTTTGTTGGATCAAGGACTTCAATATCTGGTGCACTCATATTTTTCAATTTTTTTTTTTGATAATCTTCTATTTTTCCACGTGTAGAATAGAAACCTTCATTTTTGATGAAAAACCTATGTTTAATAAAACTAAAAAAACAAATACATAATAAAACCAAAACATATTAAAATTATATTCATTGGATAGCTTGTTTTGAGGACTACTTGATTCCAGTTGGGTTTGTGACGATTCCTCCATTTTCATCCTCAACCCATACTCTGAAGTGCCAAAATTTAGTTTTTTTTGTGTCTCAGGAGGGGATGAGGAATAAGGGGGTTTCGAGCAAACCACCCTTCTATAAGAGATTTTGCTGGGTTTTTTGAGCGAAAAAAATTAAAAGAGTTCAGTCGAACTCCCCTAAAATCAATTTTTTTGCCATGTATTCATTTTTTGTGAGTTTTCCTTCCTCACTTGAATTGTAAACCACTATTGTAGCTTCACCCACATGATTATTAGGATTAGATGGAATAATTTAGGTGTCTACAATTAATATATAAATGTTAATATAATCAATAAATATTATAATTATTATAATATAGATAAAGCTAAATACTGTTATTAATTAATTAAAGCTAAATATACTGATATTAATTAATTTTATATTAATTATATGCACAAGATAGTTTCATTGTTCTATTATTTATGTTTATTTTTCTAAATTTAATTTGTTTATTGACTCATTTATTATAACATTATTCCTCACTAATACCATGTGCAAATGTTAAGAATTTTGTTAAATAAAGGAACAATCATTTCTATTTTCCCCTTACCTTCAATTTTAATCCATATTTCTCTATAAATATTAAATATTAATTTTATAAACTCTAGTATTTTTTTGCTTTGTAAAAAAATATATTGATCATCAAAATTTTACATTGGAGAATTATAGATCATGTTCGTCCACCAACATTTGTAGGCTTTCACACAAAAACCAATATATATTCAGTTAATATATCAATTACAAAACATTGATTCTATAACCGAGCACAGATATTCGACAAGAGGAACACCATGAAAGCCTGCACGCAAGAGACAAAGCCACCAACTAATGCCTTGCAATTGCCTTTAAGTGTAGCACCAAGAGATGGGGATGAGAGATCAAAACCCAAAAGCAAAAATAGAGACCCCCTTTAGCTACTACACCTCCTAGTAGAATTCATCAGAGTTCATCACTTGCACAAACCGTTCAAAGCCACAAAAAATTATTATCATACCACCTATCTTAGGAAGTCTCTGCCCAGAGTTGCCCATCGGCGATGCCATTCCAACCCCTATATATCCATGTTCAAAAGGAACTGTTGCCTATTTACCACCGTACGTGGTTGAAAAAATTTGGGAATGCCTTGTGGCCAAGGAATACTAACTCCAACCACCGTCGAAACCATAATGTCAATATCATCCAACAAGATATCATGCTTAAAGACCTCACGAAGAAGTAAAAGTGTCTAGGCCTTCAACTTTGCCAAGTCTAGAAGAGAGGCTAAGAAACAGGATGAGATGTCTGTATTTATCCTCTGACGCTAAACATTCTCAACCGAGTACCATTCAAATAGCTTCCAAAGCAAGCTTACTAGTAATTTTGCAAATCATCTTCAGGCTCTGATCGATAATCTGGCCAAGAAATGCAACCTGCCTCTTCTCGCACCTTAGCCGAATTAGGGTCTCCATCCGGAGAGTCATATGGAGTTACCGCAAGCAACTTACTACATATAGGAGATGAGGTACCACTTACACAAGCCTCCATGATGGATTGAGGAGGATTCATAAATGAAGATTGTCCGACTGAATTTTTTGAATGCCACATCAAATGCCACCATTGCAGGGAGCTGGCTACGCAGCCTACAAAACCGAAGCCATGCCCTGCCTGCCTTTAACGGTTGTCAGTTGTCAGAAAGATGGGACCCATCCTGTGCAGTAGCCCGCCTTCCTAAATCCGTGCAGAATATAAGGCAGCCTTGCCATTTTTTATTTTCCAGCCCATGGTTTGTAGCAGTATAAAATATTAATAATATAAAACAATTTTTTTCATATATTTTATAAAATACTAATAATATAAAACATTTTTTTTAATATATTAAACAAAATATATAAAAATACTTTAATATTTTTATTAGGGATTTTAATGGTGTATTAATAAAATATATATATTAAAAAAAATTATTAAATAATTAAATAATAATATTATTATTAGTAAATACAAATAAATTAGTTTTGAAGTAAAATAAAATAATTCTTTAACATATAAAAAAAAATTATTATATAAAAAAATTTAATGAAATATTTTTTTTAATAAATATACTAACTCAAAATTTATATTAGATATATTTATATTACTAAAATCAATTTTTTAGTTTAAATTCTATAAAATATTCAATAAATAATAATTATGTCGAAGGCGTGTCCTTATTTGAGATTTCAGAGCTCAAATTTTCAATCAGCAGTTTAAAAGCACCCAGAGGGCCTGGTTGACAGTCTGTTAAATTGCAGCCGTAGATCTCCATTTGAGACCCTCATCGAGAACAAAGTGAAATGTGAAGTCAACTGTAGTTGCTCCACCGTTTCTCAACTCGGAATATGCAAACTGGACATGTCAAAAACAAAACAAACCTATGTAAACTACAGATCTTGACCTTTGTGGAGGCCCTCATCAAAAACAAAGATCAGTGTTTTGCAAACTCAGAGACCCTCCTCAAAAACAAAAGTAAACATATGTAACTGCAGATCATTGCAAACTAGGAGAGCCTTGATTGATAAAATTTCCGCCATTCATTCTAAACACCTAGAAAATGACAAATGAAAACTGGAGTTCACACTTGAAAATCTGGAGTTCACTGGCCTTATCCTTGCAATTCACATGCCTGATCCTTATCTATATGCAAAAAAACACTTCAATAACAACACCGCCATTCTGCTCAATTGAAATTAACAGCACCGCAATTGCTCTGTGAAAGCTTTCGTTTAGCCCATTGCTCCTGAAAAGGTTTTGTTTACCAACAAGTGAAGGAGATCGAGATTGTCTCAAATTTGTGCAGAATCTCGAGGTAAATCACTAGCCATTGTTTTCTCCACTATAAATTTGTGCAGAATTTTGTGGGTTTTTATTTCTTTGCTAGTTTGTGCGAAGGCTTTTTTGGGGGACGAGTTGTGTGGCTACTTCCTATTAGGGGTTGTGTGATCCTTCGTTTGTTGGCTTTACTGGTTTGTCTGTCTTTTGGGACAAATAGCATTGATGCACATCAGTAATGACTGGGAGATAGCCCCCACTCAGAACAATACAGAAACACAGAGTGGGATATTATGAAGCTGTTTGATGCCTTGGATATCAATTGGATTGATAGATCAGAGAATTCCTCAATGGGAGTGTTGGGCAGCCATTGCATCTAGTAGTGCCCATGCTTACAATTTTTGGTGTTGGTCCTATAAAGGAGATTGTTTTACCTAACATGATTGTTGATATTAAAATGAGCTACTTTCCAGAGGCTGATGTCATTTCAAGTGAGCTTTATTTTGTAAAGTGATTTTGAGGTCTTCTCTTCAAAATATTATTTAATGTTGAGAATATATAAATTCATCTGCCATCATATTTAAGTTCTAATGTTCAGGTAAAACTATTGGTAGCAGGACTGATAAAGAGACCTCCCTAATTCCAAGATAGGTCTATAGTTTGAACCCTAGCAATGATATTAGAAGGCCCAACCTGCAGCCTACCCGGTCATCTATTAAACAAGATATTGGTATGCCTACCCTATATGGCTTCTTGGTCATTTATTAAAAACCAATGTTGTATGAAATACAACAGGTTTGATCTTGGCTGCCTTTCTTATGATTTGTTTTCTATTTTTTTAAACTGATGTTTGTAGCCAGTTTTACATCCATTCAAATATTACCTTGTATCTATCATCTATTTGTCTAAATGCTTGGCCTGGATTACCATGATAGAGCCTCCAATAAATTTTTCCCTGTTTTACTAAATGATTTCATTTTTTCCCACTTTGAGTACGTGTGCTCACCCATTTTATGTTAAGGAATTATGTTGCTCCTCTCCATTTTGCAAATTGTTCTTTTGGTTTCTGTATTTAATAAAAAAGAACATTGAGTTTTAGACATTCAACTAATAGATTATAAAACTAGGCAACAGATTGAGAGCATTTAGATGCTAACCCCATTCAAAAGTGTTTGACATTAATCTGAAATCATGGGAAACATTCAAATTAGTTAGTTAACTTTAATATTTAAAGACTATGTCAAACTAATTCATGTATAGAAATACATCCATTCCTGGTAAAAAAAGATTCTAGCCTTTGTGTAATTTCATTTGGAAGTTATTGTACTTTCTTCATCTTTTATTTTATTGTGGTTGATATTGTTTTTTGTATTAAATGAAAGCACATGTTTTCTTTCTCAGGGGAGATGTATGGTGAAGCCCCTACCCCAGTGTGAATAATTTGATTAACAAGGGTTTCCATTATGCCCTGTTCTGATTGAACTCTCATCGCAGGACCACCTCCTTGTCTTCAGAAGTGTATATAGAAGAAATAATCAGAATTTCCAAGTACTTCATCACTTCATGGTAAATGGATCTCTTAATGATACTAAGTAATATACTCATGATTTAACTTCTCATACAACTTCTGTCCATTGTAGATTGTTCTCACCCTTGCTCATTTGACTGTTGGGATTTGGGACTTGACTGTCCTCTGCTTCTCTATAACTCATTGCTTCCCTTTGACAGTTTGGTCTTCCATCCATGCACTCTAAATTGTTAATCTCAGAGCCCTAGTGACAATCCTTAGGAAACCCTATCAAATTGAGTTTGTCTCAACTTGAGATTTGTAACAAAGACCTGCTCATTTATGGCCTTACTGTCCTTTGACTGTAACCCTCTATGCACTGTCCTTTTGCCACTGTATGCTACTCTTTCTTGACTATTGTCATGTGATATTTACTATTGTTACCATGTACCTCAAACATGATTTCTTTATTTGACTTGAATAATTTTGCATAAACTTGAAGGGCTCTTCTTTATCTTGAATCACTTGTCATAAGGAACTTATGCCATATAAAGTAATATTTCCCTCTTTGATTACTGTCTTATTGGCTACCTTTGTAAGATAACTGCCCTCTCTTTTATCCATTAAAATCTTAGGTTATAGACTACTTTTATAGATTTTTTATAGTGCTATAAAGTTATAAACCATCAGAAACCTCACACATGTATTGGCAACTCAACAGGCTTTACTTCCAGCACAGATTTATCCTCTTACCATCCCTCATGAAAAATCTAGGCACACCTAAGGCAAAATTTATAGCCTTTATAATAACAAGCTTATGTTCTGATGCTACAGCTCCTGCATTCTGGAAAATACATGGGAAACTTGCAAGTCAAAATTTTACTATTACACAAAATTGTTGAAATGGCTACCTAAAAGAATCTACAACCTATCAACAGCAGAAGGCTATGAGACAAACAATCTGTTGATCTGCTAAACGTGCCCTTAGTCCTTAGACAATCACTCTCATTTTCTAAACTAATAGCATATAATTGCAAAGCTCAACATAGAGAAAAGGTTTATGTTTCAGAAGTACATTTAATTTCAGGTTCAAAGATACATTTAATTAAGATATGTTTGTGTGGTACATTATTTTCCTCATATGGAAGATAATGAAAGAGCATGAAGCACAGTTTACAAGGCTTAACAAAAAGAAAAGCAGATCGTTCTGATGAAAGCCAAACAAACATGGTTGTCCGATATTAAAATGGGTACAATGGTTGCATTAATGTTCATTTTAATTGTTGATGGACAATAACTCATAAAAGAAAAAAGAGCAGGTTTACTTGAAGTTTAATTCCGACAGGTCCACAGAATATATACTATCATTTTAGACTTGATTAAATTTGTTGATAGTACTGTAAAAGAACTAAGCTGAATGACACACTATGTTTCTAAATGAAATATGTTAAATTTTATTGCCACACATCTCACGAATCCCTTTATTACCTACAGATCAAGTAAATCTCAGAAGAAATATATATATAAGACTACTAGATCAATGCCGCCAAAGTTAAGATGAACATAAAAAGCCTGCTGGCGGCTACAAAGATTTTTCTGAAGGGCTGCAACCAGATCTTGAAATCTAAGAGAGGCCCAAATGAAAATAACAAATTTATTAGAGGATTAAAATCATAATTGGTGACTACTATCTCCTATTCTTTTCAAGCTTGTTAGAAGTTTGTGATTTGACCTGTCCTACCTTGCTATGCATCTCTGTCATTATCATGACAAACTGTTACCTCACTCCCTTCTCACTGTACTCTTATCATATCTTTATCTTTTAGATTTCACTGTTGACTGTTGTCTTCTAGGTTTGTTCCTTGAAAATTTCTCTTATACATCATAAGCTGCCCATTGACTATCATTATGAAGATTCTTTTGATCATTCTTCGTTTGACTACTACTAAGTTTGTCAAGAAAGTTTTCTTCTCAGTCTTCATAACTCTATCAACCGCTTACTAAGACAGTTACTAGCACTTGATCACCACATCTAATGTTCTTTCATTAGCAAACGAGCTACAAAACCCTTCAAAACTTTCAATATAAATGGTATAAAGGACAAAAATGTCATTCATGCCTTGGTTTACTTTCGAGTGCACTGCCATCTTACAACTTATTATCTTTGTCATTGACTCAGTCATGTTCTCAATATTGATACTAAGTAATATACTCATGAATTAACTTCTCATACAACTTTTGTCCATTGTAGACTGTTCTCACCCTTACTCATTTGACTATTGGGATTAGGGACTTGACTATCCTTTGCTTCTCTATAACTCATTGCTTCCCTTTGACAGTTGGGTGTGAACGGGTTCATTTGGCTACAGCATAGATTGTTAGCTTACGAACTTAGGGAGGAGATACTGATGAGACTCTGACAACCATGAACATCTCTCCATAGTGAGATCAAAATTTACAAGATGCCATGTTTTATGTGGATAAGAAACAAAAGAGAACCAGTAGGATAGTAAAAACTAAAATCTCTACCACTAATTGATCTCAGATTCCTAAAACTCACAATAGCAGCATTTCTTGTATTCTCATTGATTAAAAACCAAACTCTAAATTCCCATGTCAAGTCTGAAATGATGATTGGGTGTTTTTTTTTAAGAATGGTGTTTTGGGATTTAGGTATATTTTTCATTTTAACCTTTTTAGTGTTTTAAAATTGAAAGTGAAATCACAAGTTTTTTTTTGGGTTTGGTAAATTAAGCTCAATTAAATTCCTTGCATTTAATTTAGATTTACAAATTCACAAATTTATTTAGGATTTGATAACTAATATAATATTATTGAGTTAAGTGATAGGGATAAAGATGCATTTAGATTTGGAAATAGTGTTGATGTCACATAGGATCTAGGAATCAATAGGAAAAAATGGGGGTTGACTGTATTGGCCCATGTTTAAGGTAGATATTTACACGGTAGAATATTTTATAGTATATATTGTCAAAGATTTTGGTGGTTTTAAGTCTAATCTTTCATGAATTTGGTGATCTAATTAATTCATCCTAGAGAAAAATGTGGTCAAAATTTTCAGACAAAAAAGTCATGTGATCACTGCAAATGTTGTCGTACTAGCGGTTATTCCATTAGAGATTAAATAATTCTATTATCATTGTCGTTTCTATTGGGACAATTACCGCCACCCATTGAATTACTGCCGCCTCCATGCTCACTTAACCCCTCAAAAAAAAATTCACTTTGATCCATTAAAATACTTTATTTTATTGAATAAATAATTACAAAAACATCAATGGCTGCTCATTAAGTGCTAAAGTGAATGAGACCCATTCACTTTTGAGTGGATTTGAATGATAAAACAATTATAATTGATTGAAATTATAGCGGGTGGATACTGGGACATTAAGTGGTGGCAAACGGACAAGCGCGACGGCCATATTGAGTCATTTACCCTATATGATATTTTCGTAGTTTATTATAGTGAATTAGAATGTTTTCGGGGAAAAGAATGTGATTGAGTAGGATTATATATTTTTTTATATAATTTGTTTTTAAATGTTTTTTTTTTTTAATTTTATAAGGAAAAAATGAAATTGCATTTTTTTTCCTCTTTGAATATGTCTCATTTAAATGTAATAATGTAAAAGTGGATAATAAATTTTGTATTATAATAATTATTAAATTAATAAAAAAGCAATCTATTTAGTTTTGTAAATGATGAATAATATTCAATTGTAAGTGAAGTTAATAATAATTATATTTGTATTATGTTAATTTGTAAATTTTTAATAAGTTTTATTTTATTTTTAATTTTTAATATAAAAATTATAATTATAATTTTAATATATTAATAGGTGAGGTCACAAAGAGGGGACTCATTCTCAACAATTACACTTCAATGGGATTTGTACTTTTCTCAACATTTACACCTCAATGGGATTTGAACTTTGATGACAAGAATAACAACACAACTTAACCATCACATTATACCACTATTGACAAGTAATTTTATTTGTTAATAATGAATTTATTTTCAATTAATGTTAATATTGTTTGTAATATAGTAATTATATTTTTACTTAATAAATTTATTATTTATTATTGATTTTTAAAATCATTTGTTATTAATATTTGAATTTGGTATATTTTAAATTAACATTTAGTTTATTATATTTTAATTTTTACTTTAGATTTAAATTTAAATTATTTATTTTATATTTTTTTATGAAATCATAAATAATAATTAAAAGTTATAACAATTAAAATTTAATTTATAATTATTTTTCTTATTAAAATTTAATTATTGTAAAATAATTATATTTTGAATTTTTATTTTAATTTATATAATAAAATAAATTTCAAACTTAAAATCTAAATTAAAAGTAATATATATAAAGAGAGGGAGAGAGGGACTAACTTCTAATTAGGATAGCATGTCATTTGATTAAAAGTATGATAATTCATCGTTAAGACCTCTATAATGTACCCATTGCACACTTAAAGAGGAAAATAGATAGAGAGAGAAAGAGAGGAAAGAGAGGAAGAGAAAAAAGAGATGGAGATATAAATAACAAATAGAGAGGCAAATGGAGAAAAAAGAGAAAGAAAAGAAGATCTATATATAAAGAGAGAGAGAGGTATAGAGATAGGGAGATATATCTAGAGAGATGGAAAAAAAAGATAGCTCTTTATATCTATCTCCCTCTCTATCTCTATGTTTCTCATTATCTCTCAATCTCTCTTCCTCTCTCTCCCTTATGTCTCGCTATATTTGTCTTTCCTTATCTTCCTCTGTCTTTCTATCGTATCCTCTCTATGTCTCTCTCTCTCCCTTACTCTATTTTCTATCCCTATTTATCTCCCCCTCTTTATATAACTTCCCATACCTATCTTTTTATTCCTCCCTCTCCCCCTCTCTCATTTTCTTTCTTTGTCTCGCTCTCTTTTTATATCTATTTCTCCCTCTCTCCTTCCACATGTCCCTCTCTCTCCTTCTCTATATATTTATCTATATGTCCATCCCCATCTCCATATCCATCTCCATCTCTATCTTCCTCTCTATCTCTCTCCCCTATATATATCTCTCTCTATATATATATATATATCACTCTCTATCTCTATCTCTATATCTCTTTCTCACTCAATAACTCCTTGTGTTTTCTTCCCTATCTCTATCTTTGTATCTCCCCCTCTGTATCTTTTTTCCTCTCCCTCTCTCTTTTACTTGTCTCTATCATCCCCTTTATCTCTTACTCTTGTGGGACCTTTATCTCACATTCCCTATTTCTCTATCTCTATTTATCTTTCTCCCTCTCTCTCTACACCTCTCTCTATTACTTGTCACTCTCACCTTCTTTCTCTCCCACTATTGTACCCTCCATATATGTCTCCCTATATCTCCCTCTCTATCTATATCTCATTATAGCCACCTCTATCTCTTCATCTCTCTCTATCTCTATCTATATATCACCTCCATCTCTACCTTTATGTATCTCTCCCTCTCTCTATATATCTCTTCCATATATATCTAGATCCCCCCTCTCTCTTTATCTCTCCCCCTTCTTATCTCCATACCTCTCTCCTTCTCCTTCTCCATATCCATCTACATCTCTATGTCTATCTTCCTCTCCATCTCTATCTCCTTACCCCCTCTCTCTTTCACTCTTCCCTCGTCTATCTCTCCCTCTTTCTATCCCTAACTCTCCCTCTCTTTGTATTGTAAAACATAACATTAGTTTGTTGGTAATAAAGATTTATTATCTTCCCAATTCAAAGGTTATGTTTCAATCATCTTTAGATCTATGTAAGTAGATGCATAGTTCATTTAAAGCTATCACTTCTCCATTGAGACCTTTGTTGTACAAACAATAACATTTGCTAAATGACCTACCAATTTTCCTCACGCACTACAAAAATGTTAAAATTACCAACCAATTTGATATCATTTTCTCCCTAATTAACCTTCCATACCTCTTCCGCGTACCAAATTGCACACAAAGGTGTGATTGCTAGTATAAATATTATAAGAATTATATAATTTGTATTTTAAATTACATACTATATTTTATTTTTTGGAAAATATGTAATTTTTTAACCATTTTCCTATACATTTAATATCAAGATTTTTACATCTTTTAACAATTCAATATATAATACAAATAAAATACAGTTAATAAATTAATTAATAAAATAAAAACCAATAACATAATAATTTAAATAATAACAAATAATACAATTAATTCATCTTTAAATAAGTATTACCAATCAATACATAATCCAAATAAAATGTTTTTAAATAGAAATATATATCTATAATTTTTAAAAAATTTAAAATCACTAATTAAAAGTAAAATTGAAAAGAAAACAATTTATTTACACTTCAATAGACCTTTTTTTTAACAATTCAATACAAAACTCAAATTAAATATTGATTTAAAATATTAACAATTATTGATGTACTTTTTTATTATTTTTATATTCTATTTAGACTTGATTTGGCTCAATCAATTAATCAATACTCGGTAGATTTTAAAAATATATATATCTTAAATTTTAATATATATTAAAATATTAACTATAACATATATACATACAAATACATAATTTATTATATATTAAAGATACTTAATAGTTTTAATTAATTATATTAGTTTATGTTTTGATTAAAGATCAAATATAGATGTAATTTTGAAAATTATATATCCATACCTTTTCATTTATGTTTTAGATCTAAGATGATCACATTATTGTTTATGCATTGCCTAAAATAAAAACCTTATTTATACTCGTAAAATAAAAAACAATGACATCATAATTTAAACAATAACAAACAATACAACTAATTAATTAAAAAAATTATATCTAATTTAAATTAAAAAATTGATTAAAATTTGATTTTATTAATATAAATATATTTAATATAAATTTTGAATTAGTATATTTATTAAAAAAATATTTCATTACATTTTTTTATATAATAAAATTATTTTTTATATGTTAAAGAATTATTTTATTTTACTTCAAAACTAATTTATTTGTATTTACTAATATTATTATTATTATTATTATTATTATTTTTTAATTATTTAATAATATTTTTTTAATATATATATTTTATTAATACACCATTAAAATCTCTAATAAAAAATATTAAAGTATTTTTATATATTTTGTTTAATATATTAAAAAAAATGTTTTATATTATTAATATTTTATAAAATATTTGAATTTTTTTTTTTATATTATTAATATTTTATATATAATTTATTAAATATTTTTATAAATATATTAAAACTGATATATAAAATTCTAACTTTGTACTGCTACAAACCATGGGCTCGAAAATAAAAAATGTAGAGACTATGTCTACACGTGAAACTTCTACACAGGATGGGTCTCTTGACACTTAAAATTTATTGCATTTGTTATTGCTGCATTATTCATGGACTCTATCTGACGAAAGTCTTTATTTACATAAAATTAAATAAAAATATATAAAAATAATAGAGATATTTATAGTCATAAATATTAAAATAGTTAGATAAATAGTATTTGAAAATTGGTTATATTAATTATATATGTTTATATTAAATAGTATTTGTTTATAATCATAGTAAAATTAATTAATTTATTTTACAGAGAATACAAATTTTATTAAAGGAGAAAAAAGATTTGAAGGACAATACTTTTTATTCAAAATTTTAGAAGATGGTTGAAATTATGCATCAGTTGATAATTTGCACGTAAGTTCTATAATATGATTTGATAATTGACACCAATGTAAATATTCAATGAAAATGAAGTGTAGGGAAAAAATAATTTCACATCTTTATAGGGATACAACATTTAAAATCATAGAGAAAATGAAGCAAAAAAAATAAGAAAAAATTAGGTTCTTACAAAAATAGTTATTGTGATGTCTAAAATAAGAATAATAGTAGAAATTTGAATAGCATTAGCTGTTGTTCTTGTACTATAGGAATTAGTAACATACAAATAGAGTAGCCCGCACAGGTAGTCGAGTTAGTGTGGGTTTGCTCCCCATTGGTCTCGGGTTCGATTCCACTCCTCGGTTTACGAGGTGGGGGTTGGGTCACTGGAAATGATTTCATTGAATGCCTCTAAATACCGGGACACAACAACTTATCATGCAAACTTGTGTTTACATATCCTTAGGAAAGAAGGGTAATAGAGAGAAGTTGATCAAACTTGAAGAAAAATAAATAAATTAGAGTAAAATGATTTTGAGATTGTGAGGGCAACCTTGTAATCATGAAATAATCTTAGGGAAGAAAATGAAGATCATAGTGGATAACATGTGGATGAGAATAAGGATATACATGAGAATAAGAGCAAGTATCTAAATAATGAATAAATAGATATAGGAAATGTATAAGGATGTGTAAATGTATAAAAGGAGATACATAGTAGAAGTATAGAAAAATATATAATAAGATAGATGGACATCATAAAACAAGGGATACTAGCATGTAAAATTTAATATAAACCAATTAATTAAAATTATGTTACAAAATTATTTTTTATTGATTGATTTTTTTACTTTAATTAAAAATTTGAAATTAATGTAATCAAACAATATGTAACAACAAACACTACTATCTACATGAAATTTTTGTGTCTAATAAATATCAAAATTTTATTGTATTATCACAACCCATCAGATTATGTATGGTAAAGATGAAAAAGTTAATAGGTATATTTGACTAAGGTAAAAAATAAATGCAATGAACAGTTAGAAAAACGTAAAATTATTTGAGGAAAAGGAAAAAAATTATTGTGTGGAAAAAGTAAAAGTTACTTGAGCAATGTTTCGTGAATAGTTGACATCTAGTTTAACTTATTTGCAGGATGTGCATGGTCATGACTCGGATGGCTAACACACATTATTAATCTAAATCATTGACCTGTTGACGGGTAATTACTCCAATGGTTTCAAGTATGTGTTATGAATAATAATCAATTCCTTGTCTCGCTTTAAATAAAAAAATAATAAATCATTGACCTGTTGACCTGTGTACGCAGTTTAAGAAGAGCATTTCCCACCCGAACAACAAACAACAAACTGCTTTCCCTCCTCCCCCTTCTGCGTCCCAAATGGCCATCGCTTCTGTAGTCATCATTTCAGTTTTGCTTCTCTTCTTCACCTCTCCACGCCCTTATGTTTCCCATCGATTACTGTCCCAGAGATGTCCTCCCCACGAATCCCAAGCCCTGCTTCGCGTCAAAGCGGCCTGCAATTCCACAAACTACGATCTGAGTTTGTGGGTAAATGGAACAGACTGTTGCGACTGGTCGGGGATATCCTGCGACAATCACACCAACCACGTTGTCTCTCTTGCGGCAACCTTATATCAATGT